>JAVCKT010097391.1:0-11758 GCA_032273925.1 Rhynchotus rufescens | reverse complement strand
AGCCCTGTGCCACGTGCTCTAGGTGACGCTGCGTGTGCAGGGGGGTTGGACTTGATGACCTCTGAGGTCCCTTTCAATCTTAAGCATTCTATGATTCTATGATTCTATGAAATGAAATAACTCAAACACTTACACATTGAGGGTGGGATTCAAATGAGGACGTGTAGATGTCTATATCTAGCTGATCATCTTTAATTATAGTTTCAATAAATAGATAAATAAATAAATAAAGCACATTTGGGAAGTTAATCTCCCGAAACACTTGCTTCAGGCATGATCAATTACTCCTTAGAGGTGCCTTTAGAGGCTTTAATATGTGAATGCATCACATACTGAAATCATCATATTACTGGTTATATTGGACTTGGACAGTCCCCCAACATCTCACTTCAAAAAAAACCTGATATTCAGGGACAACATAAAAAATTGAGGTACTCATCCCCAATTTCTCACTGTGGTTAGTGGGTATGCATTAGGCAATTATCTTTAAATCAAAATATTGACCCAAGTTTCTAGGAAACAGTGCTATGCCAAATGCATTGAATTATTGCAAGAAAACTATAAAGAATATCTGGTTCTTTCTATAATACATATTTAAAAATATATACATATTATTAATAAGTCTCATACTTCTCTTCTTTTTCATCTTCTAGAGTAACCTTTCATTTTTACCTAGGAGTAATTATAGTTGTGTAAAGAAAAGCCTAGCAGAGTTTTGACTTCTGGTTGCTTTCTTCTTTACCAGTGTTTATTTCTTCCTTCATTAGATTTACTCAGTAAAAGTCATGCTCTCCTTCACTGTCCTAGTGATTTTTGGCCTCCAGTACTAGTTTTGCTTTAAATCACTGCTCTTGAATGGTTTTTGTTACCAGCCCTGCAGCAGTGACAGATCTGACTTTACTAAGCAGTAGCTCACAGGTGTCTCTGAGCAGCTGCTGAACAAGCCAGAAGTCAAATTTCCTTCCCCTGCACCTGCCTCTTCCTCTTCCCCTTCCCTTTCCTTTTCCATTTTCCCTTTCATTTTCCCTTTCCGTTTCGCTTTCCTCTTCCCCCACCTCTTCCTGTCCCATTCCCTTCCCCTTTCTCTTTCTTTTTCCTTTGCTCTCCTTTGCTTTCCTTTTCCCTCACCCTGCAGAGACAGATATATCCTCTGCAATTCCAGATAAAGGGAGAGTGAAAGCAATCAGCTGAAGAAACCTGCCCGCTTGCTTGTTACACCACCCACTTAAAATCCTTTCTGAAATTCTACCTTTGACTACAATTTCCTATCTTCTTATCTCTGCTTCTACTATTTTTTTTTGCATCTACTACTTCTGTAGGCAGTGGACTCTTTGCAAGTGACAGAAAAGATTATAGTTTTTGAGCGTGGAATTCAGAATCTGACTTTAATCTTCTAGTCTGCCATAAATTTACCGTGGTATTTTGAGCAATTAACTTAGAGGAAAATTAACTGAAGGGCGTAGACACTGAAATGTTTAAGTTAAAGGTGCTTGAGCTCTTGGAATGTAGTTCTGACTTAGATGATTTTCACCATATTTTAGTTAAATATATATATATATATAGTGAGAAATATCACAATATATTTTACATGAAGCTGGGAAGATACTGAGGGAGATATTGAGCCAGTGTACTGAGTGGAAGGCATATATCATCAAAGTAACAAATAATAATGCTGATGACAAAGGTGTCTATTATATCTTATTTTGCCAGGGCTTTAAAAATCAAACTTCAAGCTGTGCAAAGTCACCGGATGCATTTTCCTGGAATTTGCGTTTTTGGAGCACATTCTGTAATTAGATATTTAACTTCCATGATTTAACCTCCTCAGCTTTAGTTCATCTCCCTTCTCTCCAGCTAACTACCCAGATGTAAGTCAAACATGTATGAGTGACAGAGGACGTAGAATGAAGATGTCTATATATTTCTTCTCTTTAAACTGCAACACTTCGCAGAAATAATTAAGGATTCATAGGGTCAAAATGAAATACCCCTCTACTCAGCTCTGGTGAGGCCACCTCTGGAGTATTTTGAGCAGTTCTGGGCTCCCAAGGACAAGAGGGATGTAGAGCTTCTAGAGAGGGTCCAGTGGAGAGCAACAAAGATGATTAAGGGACTGGAGCATCTCTCATATGAAGAAAGACTAAGCAAGCTGGGCCTATTTAGCCTGGAAAAAAAAAAAGAAGATTGAGAGGGGATCTGATCGACATATACAAATACTTCAGAGGAAAATGTAGGGAGGAAGGGACCAAGCTGTTCTCAGTGGTGGCCAGTGATACAACAAGGGAAAGTTCCTTTCCCTTGTTCCTTTCCCTGTTGTTCCTTTCCACATAGAAAGTTCCATGTGCATGTGAGGAAGAACTTCTTTCCTGTGAACATGACAGAGCCCTCCTGTGAGGGTGACAGGCCAGGCAGCCCTGGAACAGGCTGCCCAGGGAGGCTGTGGAGTTTCCTTTTTCAAAACACACCTCGCTGCCACCCTGTGTGCCCTGCTCTGGAAGTCCCTGCTGGAGCAGGGGAGTTGAACTAGATGATCTCTAGGGGTCCTTTCTAACCTTAACCATTTTGTGATGCTGTGAAATGAAATGAAATGAAATGAAATGAAATGAAATGAAATGAAATGAAAAAGTCTGACATATGCATACATCAAGAAGAAGGAATGAGAAAAGCTGAAATATAGCACTGGATTTCAACATCCTATTGGAATGACTGTTGAATGACTGTTATCATGTTTCTTCTAATGTCACTTGAATGAAACTTAAATAAACATTTACCCGGATAGAGATTTAGATAATCATTTTCCAACTTGATCCAGTGACTCTTTATATTGGTTCAGATATCCAGCCTACACATGGATTTCAACTGAACTTCAGCTTTGCTGCGCTTTGTGGAATACTGTCCCTACTGGACCCCTCATCTGAAGCCAGTTCTAATTTTACAGTTGTCCTTTCTTGAATTTCCTATTCCACCCAAAGCTGAAATTCATAGGAGAAATTAATAATTACATTTCATTTTGGCTGATGTCAAGATTATTCTGAAGATCTGCATTAACAGAACTCATATTTCACATGACATGAAGAATTCACTCCATATTGTTTTCATATAGGACTTTCCATTGGATCACATGTGGATCATATCACATGTTTAGGTCTTCATGGGCTTTGTCAACAAATTCATTGAAGAATAATACACTCCTATAGAGTGATTAGTCCGAGTCTATCTTAGAGCTGCATGTTGGGGCTGTCCTGAAATTTATTTTTTTTTTTTTTTTTTCAGGATCCATGAGCTTCTAGGGAAAAAAACCACCACCATCAACAACAACAAATGCCATCAGGAGGCCTCTCTCCCCAAGCTTTGAGTGATATATCTGTCTGGCACCCAGGATGCAAGAATGTGACAGGGCTACGGTTGGAATGAGGCAGGAAAGAAGGGAAGATAGCTTGAGCTAAGGGCAAAAATAAGGTGGAAAGAAGGCAAGCTGCTCCAGGCAAAAAAGAAAAAACTTCACAAAAGCTTCTTATATAAGAAAAGGATTTTCTAAATTGTTTCTTATTTTCTAAACCACTAATATTGATGAATAATACAGCAGTAAATAAAAAAGATGTCCAGGAGGAGAGTGTCTTCTGTAGATCCACTTTAATGTAATGTGAGTCAAATACAAAGTAAATATTCAAGATATATATCTATGATTTAAAATAAAATAAAGCCAGTGGTGTCAAAGGACTAATATAATTCCTAGCTTTAGATCTGGACTTCACTAAATCCCAGGAAGCTTTCTATAGATTCCTCGGAAGAATTTGACTTTATATGAAGAATACTGGTCTTTGTGGGAGTCCTCTTTCTAAGAAAAGCCTTTATCATATTTACTATTTAAATGTAATGTTTTATGCCTTGTGAAAGTGCCAAAATCACATCCACTGTACACAGGACATTTATTTAAATCAAAGGTGTTAAAGTTAACACTGCATCATTTAATGAAAAGTGTTAAATAGAAAGGTTAACTAATCCTGAGTAGGTCATGAGTTAATAATCTGAGAATACTCACTGAATTAGCTTTCCCAATTTATCATGTCATCCTTTGAGTAAAATCTCAAAGTAAGATAAATCCCTCAGGCTGTGAGGGAAGGATAAGAGATATTGGATGCTTGCAAATTACAAATGCTTTATGCATTCATAGGCTTTAAGTATAAAGGGAACATAATGTCAGCATAGTACCTTCCAGATACCTCTTTATTCAGCTCGGGCTAGACTAACAATCTTTATGTGTACTTTGAAAAATATATCTTGTTTTCATGCTTTAAAGCATTTGTGCTTACTTGACAGGGTTTAAGTTACAAACAAACTGACAGTGTTCTGCACGAAGAAGAAAAGGTCTTCATTTACCTTCCTTCCATTAGATCTCCTCTTAAAAAATCGAGTTGAAAATAATGTGGGGTCTAATTATGAAGAATCGCATCTCTGAGCAACTATTTGTATAGATGAAAACTATATACTATGTACAAAAATATCACTCCTCCAATTCTGTTCCACTTTGTATTTCTTCTGCATAGGTTCCTGCAGAAATTCAAAGAGCAAAAGAACCAGGTCTTCAAAGCCCACAATCAAGGGATGTCTTTCTTCAGCTGTTTTAGCATCTGATAGAACATCACCCTTAATGAAAGCAGAAGTAAATTGTAACATAGTGTTGGAAGGAAACAGAAATGCTAACATTAACTATGCCATTGTAGGTTATTATTAAATAGTAAGCTCAAAGGTAAGATTTATCTCATATTTGCAAAAGATAAAACTGCAGCTCAACTACAGCTCAACAGTCAAATGGTGACTTCTTACCTTAGAGTAACTTGACTATATGCTTGAATCTGCAGTTAGTTTTTGCTTCATGTACAGCCATCTTCAAGGAGTAAACCAGGAGAGTAAGAGTAGGAGAAATAGATGTATTTGGAAGCTAGGGGCAGAAGGAGATGCCATACATATAGCAAAGATTTTCAGGTTTGAGAAGATGCAGATGTATACTGAAATTTGGACTTAGGGATAAGTGTTAGCATCAGAAGAAAAGGCATTAGTAAAAGCACGATTTGAGTGAAAAATGGGAAAAATACATACAACCTAACCAATTAAGAAAATGCATTGTTTTTCTATTTACCTTATAAACTCTGTAGTATGTAGATGTGTTTCTATATCTAAAATAAGCCTTTTTGGTTTATTTCTTCTGAGAAGAAAGACATTTGAAACTAACTTGTCTCCAGTAGGAATATATTCCCAGAACTGTCGTGTATAAAAAAAGATTTCTCTGAGGAAATACTCCAGGAATAAAACTGTAGCATGAAAAGTAGGCAGATCAATTATTTAGCTTATTTTTATATTTGTTGTCTATTAGTAAATTACTTGCAGCCCTAATAGTGCTTTCATTAAGTCATTTTTCTTGTTTATTTGTCACAGAAGTGATTTTTTTCTCTTCATCTTTCTTCTTTTAAAATTTAGTGTAGTTTGAATACTCCTCAAATCTTATTTAACATGAGGAGCTCATTTCACCTGACCTATGTGCTTTAATTGGAGTTCCTAACTGCTATCTACCTTCTGTCACCATGCTACCTTTTTTAGGTATGTATTTGATTTCTGCATTTTACTATGTACTAAAATCTGAGTTCTTCATGCTGCCTCTTTCATTTCTAATGTTAAGAGATGATTATCTGAAGGATAGTTATACTCAGCATTAAAAAAAAAAAAAAAATAGCTCAGATACAGAATCACTGAACCACAGAATGTTTAAGTTTGGAAGGGACCTCTAGAGATCATCTAGTCCAACCCCACTGCTCTAGCAGGGGCACCTAAAGCATGTGGCACAGGGTGGCAGCCAGGTAGGTTTTGAAGACCTCCAGAGAAGGAAACTCCGCAAACCTCCCTGGGCAGCCTGTTCCAGGACTCTGTCACCCTCACAGGAAAGTCCTTCCTCATACATTTGTGAACATACATTTGTGAACTATACTTTTCACCCTTTTGAGCCTGTTTTGAATGGGAGATGAACATAAATTTACATCTAGTAAAACAAACAGTTTATATTAATTCAGACTACTAGCCTGAATACTGTTAGGCTACTGCTGACACTTATGTTCTCACATAATTTAAAGAGGTGATAACCCATGTGCAACTAATAAAAGGGATATATTCACAGGAATCATGAGAATTAGAATCAAAAGAGCCCTCAAGAGATCATGTCTGTCCCAAGCATCTAGATACTTGCCCTAAAATATGCCTAAATTCTTCTGGAACCCTCACTATTGCAGTCTGCAATCTCTGTTCCAGTTTTAATCTATTTCACTATTTTAATCTTTAGAAAATTTTCTCTTCAATCTAGTATTTATGTCTTTTATTAAGATACTTCATGTTTTAACCACATCAAAAAGGATAGAAATGAAGAATAATTCGTTCCTTTCATGCTGACATATCATTTTAAGTATTTGAAAACTACAACTATGTCTTTCTTCAGACTTCTCTCTAGATTAAATGACCCCACTTCTCTCAATCATGTCTTCCAAACTTCTGACCATTCTTGCTAAACTCCTCCAGATTTTCTTCACTTCTCCATATCTTTCCTTAAAAATTAAAGATTTAGTGGGAGAATTGAATGGTACTGGATAAATACTTGGGAAGAAAATTACCCCCCAATATGTGCTTAGTGTTTAATTGAAATAATTACAAGAGAGTATGTATGTTATGCATTATGAAGAGAAAGATCAATGCTAGCTAATAATGCGGGCATTACAGACTGACTGTTAATAAATGAATTGCTATTGGAAGGTTAAATAGCATTATAGAACTTGCCATAGAGTAGTATGCAATAAGACTAAAGGGTCATTTGGAATGAACATATTCCTTGTACATAAGTCTGACAAAGAGGAAGGAGGCTGAAAAGGAGACAAAAGAAGTCCATAAGAGAAGATGGTGGTGAATTATAAAAAACATAAGCCAGAGTGCAAGAACAAAACTATAGCCTAATAAAAGTTGCTGTGGGTTTTGTATTTGGCTTGAGACCAATTCATTTTTTGATAATATACTCCTGAAAGTCACAGAAATCCCAAATTAACCCTCCTCCAAAATATATCACAAATAACATTAACTCTGGATATGTATTAACTTGATCATTTTTACTGCTTAAGGTAATGTGTCTCTTTCACCTCCTAGATAACATCTTTACAGTAAAATAAAATAAATTAAGTATTTTTTGAGGTCTTAACATGTTTTCTAACCAGAGGTATTTCCACACAGGATCTGAGTTGAAAATGGTAAGCATGCATACTCATATTTTTTAAAAAGTAAATAAGAAAAAAAGATGATATAAACAGAAAAAGAAAAAAAAATAAGAACTGTCATTTGAGTAGGAAGACACAATTCTGAAAACAAATCACATCAAGCCCCATGCCTACAATTGTCCTCACTTTATTTTATGAAATAAATAAAGTGTTAGTGGAAAAGAAAAAATCTTTAGACCTTCACGACAGCGTTAAAAGCAGGAATTTCTCAAAAAGATAATAAGCTATAACAATCTGCACAAAAAATAAAAAGCAAAAAAAAACAAACCAAAAACAGAAGAAAGAGACAGAGAGAGAGAGAGAGAGAGAGAGAAAGAAAGAGAGAAAGAAAGAAAGAGAGAAAGAGAGAAAGAGAGAGACAAAGAGAGAAACAGAGAGAGAAAGAGAAAGAGAAAAAAAGAAACTAAATAAACCACTCAGCATAGCCCTTTTCACCTATTCTTCAGCAACTACACAGACATATTCATGCAATCTCTTTGAAACTGAACAGAAAGATTGAATGAGCTGCCTGAATTTCTGATGACAGAAATGCAGCAATACTAACTCATTCCTAAAAAGTGGTGGAAAACCCCAGCTGAAGTGCACTAAGATGCAATGAACCCTATTTTCCACCTGCATTGATCAGTCCCTATTCTGTACTTTTTTTTTGTCATTATTTAAATCAATGTAGTATCTCGTTTGAAGAATTGAAAGTGAAGCAAGCTCCTCCAAAGAGTCGGTCACAGACTTACTTTAGAAGTCAGTACTTTCCAGTCCATGTGTTTAAGTTTAAGGCTTTCCAGTCTTAAAGGGGAGCTTATTTGATATGGATATTATTTAGAAGATTGAATTTAAGGAGCACAAACAAAAGGGAACATGTTGTATATCTATATAATAAATAGTGTAATCATATTTATTAATTATTCATGGAATTATTCTTTGAATGAAATTGATGATAATGGAATTAGAATGTATCATACATATTTCAGGCTTGGATCAAACAATTTAGAGGATTTGCTGTGGTAGGAGCCTGCTATAGGTAATTTTTTCTTTTTTTTTTTTCTTTTTCATTCCACACAGTTAATCATATCTCAGCATAGGACTCTCATTTGTTTTTCACAGTGTTGTTATGAAAATGCTATATTCACTCATAATAACTCCTGCACTCCCATGCAGGAGACCTGAGATGAGAATGACCATGTGAAGGGCATACATTTAAGTAGTGTAGGAAATAGAAGCGAGTCCCACAACCTACTGTATTCTGGTGAAATAAGTTTTGTCAGTCATTTTGGTAAGTTTATTTAGTCTGAAAATAAACAAAAATAGATTGAGATTAGCAAAATCTTCTCAGAAGACAGCAGAGCTGTTCAAGCAATGAGTAGGGTTCTTCGTGTTTACAGCTGAAGATACCTTACCTTGGTACATTGCACATTGACGTTGTCTTTTCCAAGTGATCATTTGCTTTTTATCATGCTAAAATGAAGCGCTTCCATGTAGATATATGCTTACAATAATACTTTATGACATTGGCATGCTTATCTGCTGCCATACTTAATTTTACAGTTTGAAACTGTTGTGATCTTGTGAGACACTGAAAACAGAGCCCTCATCCAGCTTGTCCAGTTAAAATTATGAAGGCAGAAATATTCACTAGAAGAGCATAAACGGAAGACTTCACAAAGTTTATAGAACAATAGAATGGAATATTTTATACATATTTTTTGCAATTTTTATCTCTATGCTAGCATCTCTATATAATGAGACCCCATTTCTTTTGTGCCTGACTTGAACAAAAATGCGTATGGCCTCATGAGATTTACAACACTGTTACTTATACTCAAAGATTCTTACATCCTTTAGATAAAGTTATGTCCAACTATTTTGTGCTAATTTGAACCATTAAGTATAGTACAAATTTAGCAAATTTTATTTACTCTTTACTCTAGAACTGAATTATAATCGATAAAGCAAAAATAAGTGTTCACATCCACCTCTATTTTCTACTTTTAATGGAAAATAAGTTATACATTTTTTTTGTTGTTGTTGCCATTTAAAGAGCAAAGATATATAAAAAGTGTGCACCTGAGTTTTCCAAGCACAGTGTTCAGTAACAGAAGCAAACTGATCTGAAACCAGCACCTATGACTTCCTAGGGATAGGAAACCTGCCTAGGTTTGTTTTATTTAAGACAACATTTGAATTTTAACTTATGTGTAAAGCAGATGATAGGGATTGCAAAATTATTATGGAAATTGTTTTTCACACATCTTCTTGTACAGGAGATGATAATATCCTGACATACAGTAATTCAATATATATTCCCAAGAGGTCTGAATATGCCAAGTAGTTTACTAACAAACACATGCAGTGATTAAAAACTCAACTTCATACTGCATAACTAAGGGCAGATGCTGAAATATGAGGAAATGATCTGTGCTGCTAGCAGCAGAACTAATCCTTCAGTCTGTTCCCTATCCCTAACACTAATTCTGTTAGTAAAAATTAAGTGGTATGCTTCCTCTATAGGGAGAAAAAAGCATCTAAAATAAATATATCAGTAATGCACATGGTTAGGCACTGGCACTAATACTTCATTTCTAGAAGCATATTATTTAGAGATAGTGTTTACTACTCCCTAAGAACTAAATTGGATACTTAGATTTATTTTTTCATAATGTGGCATAATTCCTCTCTTGGCTTCTAATTTAAAATTCTTAAGTTGTCATTTTTATGTTTGTTTTGTTTTTTGCTCACACACATTATACACATTCTAGGAACTCAAAAATCCAGTCAAAAAAACCACAAAGCCTAGAGAAAGCTCAAAAAATATTGAATTGATGCTAATGTCACGGCACTGTCCACTGACAGAAATCCTGGAGAAAATCTTTATGTGGCAGTTTAAAAGGTTATTCTCCTCAACTGTCCTCCTTTCATCTCTACCAATTGCAGCTATATCCTGTAGGGGAGCCACTGTAGGAGTGATGTGTCTGCATTTCAGCTGTTCCCACTCATTCTATAGGATAAGAATACAAAACTGCCTTAATTAGTAGGACATCTACCTATTGTCTTCTGCTACTCCAGACTGGGCAATTTGTGTCTGCTTGCAGCAACTTCACCAGAACAAACCTTTTAGACTGTTCACCATTTAATTGAAATCACCTTGTATTTTGTCAGAGAAGTCAAGCTCTGTTAAAGCCTTTTACCAGCCTAACAGTATTCATAAGGTAAGAATAGGTCTGCTTTTATTTGAGCAGAAAAAAAAAATAAAAAGGTCTTTTGCAATCATGGATCATCGACTAAGACTACCAGATATATGAAGACCTGCTTTCTTAAGTTTCTCTTAAATGTTGGAATTAAAAGTCTAAAGGAAAGAGCACCTTTCAGAAATTCATTAGTAAGTATAGTGTGACTGAACATATAACATGACATTTGCAAGCACAGGAAGGTTATTGCACTTCCAGTTGGGCAAGAACACCTGCACCACCACAAACAAAGCTTCACACACATTATTTCATAAAGGTCTCACTCTCCCTCCAGCCATGCAGTCTGGAGATGCTGGATGTAAAGATAACGGCATAGAATCCATAGAAAATGAAGAGTTGCGGCCTTTACATAAGTAAAGATGGAAGAAACTTTTTGGGTTTTTTTTTGAAGATAAGTAACAGATGTTATTTGTAATATTGTATATACTTTATATTCCTATAAGAATTAGTTGAAACTTTTTGGAAAAAAAAAAAAAAAAGAGGTAGATGATAGTTCTCTTTGTGACCCAGGGCAGGATGTTTTCCATCTGGGCGCAGATACATCCATACTAATAAATACAAATAAAACTGTTTTTCATGAGACCTCTCATCTGGAGAAGATAATTACTTCATGTTCTATTTTATATCACAATCTACTATAGGCAGAATATGCAATAAGGTAGAGACACTATTACCTCTTAACTACATTTCTTTTACTTTAGTATAATGATTTAAGAATCAGCTATATCCTAGTCCTGGGAAACACTGTTGCATCTCTGTAACATCCACAGAGAGTGACACTGAAATCTATGAGCACCATAACAATCACTATCCAAATAACAGTCTTTAATTTCTCTTCTTTAATTCAGGAGACATGAATTAAAATGGTAATTTAGAATGTAAAATAGCTACTTTTTCTGAACTTCCTCATAGCCTGTCTTGTTCATGGTGCTAAATCACAGAAAGCTTAACTACAACATGCTATTTTAACATGCAAAGAGACCAAAGTACAATAACGAATTATACAGAGATGTCCCAGTGTTGCTTAACTTCATGTTTACTAGAAGGGAGGACAGATAGTCCAGGTGTTACATTATAAGAATTATTAAATTCCTCTTGCTGTATTCATTTCATTCTAAAATAATCTTTCTTCTTCTCTTTCCTTTCCTTTCCTTTCCTTTCCTTTCCTTTCCTTTCCTTTCCTTTCCTTTCCTTTCCTTTCCTTTCCTT
>JAVCKT010097390.1:0-11435 GCA_032273925.1 Rhynchotus rufescens | reverse complement strand
AAGCTGCATTTAACTGTGTTTCTGCAACCTCGAGCAGGGAATGCTATTCACATGTAAAGGCACGTGGCATTCACAGCAAGACCCAGATTCAATGACCTGGAGGGGACGAATCTTCACAATCCAACGAGCTCCATTTGTGCTCCCCCTTCCACATGTTTCTCTACTACGCAGTCATTTAGAAGCAGCACAGATTTTTTTGCAGCCCTTCAAAGCAGTTCTATATTTAAGCAGAACTTCAGCCCAAATTTACACCAACACAAAACACCTTTTTATCCCTGTAAAGATATTTGTGTAAGCTTCTGTGATGCAAGTACAATTGATGTAGCAAAATTAGTTACACTACAAATCAAGAAATACTAGTCTCTAGTCGGAAAAAGAAAGCCTTAGTTGATTTTATGATTATGAACTGATTTTCAAGAACATATCCAAACTCAAGTAGCATCTCAAAATTTTCATTGTTCTTTGATGTTTTCTGCAATCCTTAAAAATAAAACAAAAACGCTTTAAGAGCAAATATTCACAGCCACTCTTAAACCAAAAGCCTCCTGCTTCAACAGAAACTACATTGCCATGCACTAGCATAATATGCTGTTACATTACTTTAAGAGCAGCCTGTGCCTATATAGTAATCTTTCAAATGAGGGGGAGGGGGAATCTTTGCAGATCTAAACATACATGACAGATTGCCAAAAATATTTGGATGTACTGGCATCCCACAATACAGATGGGCAGCTTTCATGGTTGTGCCAAGTCACAAATCCTCTTACTGCATTTGTAGACATTTTCCTTCCCCGTGCTGTCTTTACCTCCACCATTCATCTCTTTGAGGAAGTAGATGCTAAATCCACACTCTCACCTACCCCGTCCCCTTAAAACACAACAGTTGCTCTTTACTCAGAGCTCACCTCCATGTCCTCATCTTCTCTAAATTTTCCTTACACTAGGGTTCCCATATGCACCTCCCCTACCTCTCCTATGCTCATCCCAACCCAACCTATTCCCTTCAAAGACCAAAGGTCCACCCATGGCTCCCTCTTCACGTGCAGGCTTCACCTCAAAGGAGTCAACCTAGGCACCTATAACCTTGCAGTAACCACACTTCATATTTTAACATTAACTCAACATACAATCAGAGGAGGAAGATCTTTAATACGTGTTACAGAAACAGACTCTGGGGCACCAGAATGGTGTATGATGTCCTTTTCTGAACCAGGACCTGAAACAAACAACCCTCCTGAAATGCAGCAGCCAAGCCCTATCAAGTACCAGCATCACAGACTGGTTTGGGGATATAAAACAGTAATTCTTCTGCCAAAAAATACAGCAGAAATTCAAGAAGTTAGGCCACAATTTCTTCTTCTATCTCCCACCATTGTGCTGGACACCAGTTCGCCAGACAGAAGTTACACAGAATTACACTGAATGAGTAACAGCCTCTGCCCTCACATTCCTTGCATTTCTTACTGAAGTGCTGTGATTGTGCAGGTCACCCTTGGCTTAGATGATAATAACTCCAGATGATGCCCCAGCTTCTTACCACTTATTTCCAACTCCGCCCAGTGCGATTTCTTCCCATTGGCTGCTTCCTCCGAGGACATAATTGTGTACATCCTCCGCGGATCAGGCGGATCGTACTTCTCCTTGGGCATTCCTGGGGAGAACAAGAGAAAGAAGAGTTCATTATATCTGGGAGATATTCCTTGGTGTAGAGAGTAACTGCCATTTAACTGTTAAATCTGGCATTGGGTCTTTGCTCCAAGTGCTTTCCAAACATCAAACCGAGGCAACCTTTCTGCATCTACAAACTTCACGAAGCAAGAAAGACTGCTACAAAAATAACAGATTCCTGATGCTTAGAATGACAGATTACAGCTGAACTTGCCCAAGTTGAATTAAATCTGCTTGTAAACCAATATAAGCCTTCTGTCCTGCCATCTTTCATGACTGTATCACTGTATCTTCCTAAAATATCTTAATCCAGCGATCTACAGTCTCCTTTGCTATTGACTTCTAGAGAGGAAAGCACTAGCAACTGTTCCAAAACATAAACCAAATTTTGGATTTCCCCTTTTCCCAATATGTAACAAGGCTGTTTAGCATAAAAAGCGTTTTTGAATTCCTTAATACATTTTTAAAACTGATGAACACCAACAAAAGACTCTCCTTCATATAAACTCCAAGGAAAACACTTGATGTTAATCTTGTCTATCATTTCCAGCTTTACGGCAGCTCTCAGCTCCTCACAGAATCCAGCATCCAAAAAAAGCAGCAAGATTGCATAAAGATCAGCTCAAGTTTACAAAATAATCACTTTTCCATCCGAATCTCTCCTGCTTTTTTGGAAACACTGCATCTGAGACAGACATTCCTCTCATTCTTGGCAGGTGTTTAACACTGCAGTGTTAACTCCACTGCTCTCTCTTCTCTGTCATTCCTGCTAACTTTACCCGAAACATTTCCACCTCTTTCACCGCATTTTACTACATTCAGCAGTGAACTCAGGGAGGAGTGACAAAAATTCCCCCTGGAAAAGGAAACCTCCTTCCAGCACTCCTATGCACTGACATACTTGCACTGTCTCATTGCAAAGAGGGAGGGAAAAAAGCCATTCCTGCCTCAATACCAGACCCCTGCACTGTAACCCTCTTTGTACCACTTTTCCTCCACATCCCAAGAGAAATACACTTGCATTTCAGTTTAAATGAAAAGCAAAATCAGCTTATTCATTTACATATTTGCTTCATGTTTTTAAATTACACAGCTTTTAAAATTACATTTCTACTTTCAATTATCACAAATAGCAGCACTGTTCTTCCATGGCTCTACAGGCACCTAAAAGCTCTTATTTCCAGGAGTCAGCCATCTTAAACTGCCACATCCACATATGTGCAGAAATGTACAGGCAGCAATGTATAAAATGGTCTATATACAATAGACAAGGCAATTCAATACCACTAGCTCAGACAGGATTTAGAAATAAATCCCTCAGAAGTTTGCTTGGAGTTATACTGTCATACAGCAACATTAAAAACCCCTATAAAAAACCCACTCAACACAGAGGAGGCCATGTGGGTCAAACCCACAATCACTCCTAGATAATCTACCCTTTTATTTTTTAGTATTTGCTACCATGCCTATTTTTTTCATATCTTTGAAAAAGACTACAACAGAAGAAATGTAGTACTTGCATACAAAATAAAGAAACAATAATCCCTTGTAGATTAGACTAGCAACCATATTTATTTTCTGTTTATTGAGTTTGCTGGAAAATGTTTACTTCACACATTAAAAAAATTTTACAGTCAATTATGTGTCTTAATTAGAGCAAAGTTTTGAGGTGCCAAAAGCTTACTTTAATACAACAGCTGCTTTCTTCCACTCATTTACACTTCTTCCCCTTCCCACTCCCACTGTGGTCAAGAGCACATTTACACAGCAAAATGAAATTCCCCTTTGAAATGTGAATTAGAGGTCAAATGATGAAATTATAAATACCAGCTGGGTTCAGCAAGATCTTAAGTGCCTAGAATACCAGCATTATAAAATAAGACTTTCTCTTTAAAAGAAACTGATTCAAGCAGGTAAGATTCAATTCTCATCAGTAAAAAGGTAACACCTAATTTCTCCCTCTAGCTACTGAGATGCTAGATGGCAAAAATGGATGCAAGAAGCATCTCTTCCAAAACTGCTATAAACAAGGAAGCTTTTCCACAAAGACAGTATCACACAGCAGCACCGTAGATTTTCAGGAATTATTCAACCTCCTTGGTGATCAGATGCTTTCTCTTTCTGCAGCTCCCTGCCTCAATAAATCTGTTCCAATTCTACAAGCAGGTAGAGCAGAGACTGAGCTCCTGCTCAGTGCGGAAATACAAATAATCCCCCGAGCACAGTCGATCACACGCACTAATTAACAGAGGCACTGAGCAGTATATCTCACTCCTTGCTACGAGGACAGGCTGACATACTTTTCTAGTGGTTTTGTTAATGTGCACTGTAACACTTGCAGAGATTTAAGGTTTTTAAGATTTAAGGGTGGCACGGAGCCAAGGTTTTCACGTTGGCTCCGTGCCACCCAGTTGATGCTCATCACCACCCTCAACCAGCACCCAAGCTCTGCTCCTTCCCTCCTTGTTCTCAAGGCTGTCTTTTAAAGGGGGCAATTCGCTGGTGTTGGGGGATTAGCAAGGGGATAAAAAGCACCAAATGAATGAGGGAATCTCCTTGCTTAAGGACTGCTGTAGCAGCCACACAGGGTGGCATTTAGTTGCTCAGCTGCAGGCACCACTGACACCAGCCCCTCCGGAAAAGCAGGGCAATCGTCCTGCCACGTTTTATCATTTTTATCCATCGTGCACAGTTCAAGACTTCTCAGGACCTGACAGGGCCAAACATGAGTCATATTTCATAGGTCTTCACAAAACATCAGTCTGGGGACTTGAATCAAACCTCACAACTTCACACAGCATGCAGCAGTTAGAGAAAAGCATCAGGCTCTTTTATGAGCCATCACTGTCTCTTGTCTTGTCTTGAGCCCTCGAATCCTCAATTTAAAACCTGCTGAGTTGCCACAGTATAAACTTAAATGCTGAGGCAAACATCTGACAAGGAAACCATCAGATTAACCAATAAAACTGCTTTAGTCTGACAAAATTGTAAGTAAAAGCCATAAAAGAGTGTTCAAATTGTTAGTATCAATAACTGCATATTTGATAATGTCGCTAATAAGATGACAATTTAGGTCTCTTCAAAAGAGCTTATCAGCTGTTATTTTCTGTTATAATATCATCTATTCAGTTACATAGCCTGTGAAAGCACCACTGAAAATCAGACTGTGATTATGTGGAACAAGCTGGTTGTTAAAGGAGAAAAATCTTTATAAAAGAGATACAGCAGAGATGCCTAGAACACTTCCCAGATTACAGGAGCTTGACAAAAGATATTTGAACATGTTTAAATGCAGATTAAATTATTTACTATCCTGTATTGAGTTATTAAAATTGTATTTAAACAGTTGCAAAAACAGATTAAGACCTTAAAAGACATCTAGCTGCCCATCCTCACCCAGTCACCATCTTAACACAGAATTAACCCTCCTTACTCTGTTGCCTGAAAGAGAAGACTCTGGCTGGGTTGCCAGCAGGCCAGCTCTTCAGCCATGTTACTACCCAGACAAATTAAAAAAGCTCAGACTATTGCCTGATAAGACTCTGGAATGGTTAATGGTCTCCTAAGCTGCAGGAAGGCAAAATGTGGAAACTGGACTAGAAGGTATTTAATGCTCCAGGCAACTATATAAGCTGCCAATAAATATTACCTCTGAATGGAGAGGGGATAGTCTGGAAAAGCTACTTTGACAGCAGGGAAAAGGGTACAACTTCTTCCTGCTCTTCCCTTATGCTATTTTAATGAAATTGGGGTTGGTAGAGAAAAGGAATTAATCCAAACAGCCAGGCAGGCAGCACTTCTGGAGGAAGCAGGGAGAGTTTTTATTTTTCAAGAACTGAAAAATACTACAGCAGCTCTTTGTACCTTGAAATGCTTTCTTTAATAAATACAAATTAACTCTCTCAAACTTAAATGCATTAGACAACTACTGTATGCCAGATGGTCTATTAGTCCTTTAATCGTTGACTTTATTATAAATACACAAACATACCAAGTTCACAAAAAACCTCTCTCTTCTAGAAACAGAAGTTTATTCTGATTCAGAATAAAGAACGTTTTATTCTAAATCAGAATTTAAATTGGGCAAAGACTGTATTCTAAAACTTCAGAGAAAACACTAAGTAAAAGCACCCTGGGTTAATACTAAAATGGAATTTTAACTTTATGTGATGTAATCACTCATTCAGATACAACCCCAAGTAGTCACTAAGCAGCATCTACCTGCTCCCTCTTACAAAAAGGGATGCCTTCAGACATGCATCTTGTTCACTAGCCCGAAAGAAATCCACCTCCAAAATTTCTTGACAAATATCAATTACTTATTCTGACTTCTGGGGAAGGGGCAGGCGATATTAATATACTGGGATAAATCAGAAGACAGCCACGAGGAAGGAAAAACAAAGTAGAAGTGTGCCATGCCGTGAACAGAATTACTTCTACTTCTTGTCACTTTAATTAACTCCCGTGAATCACATACACAAATCCAGATCTAACAAAGCTAAAAATTGAGTAAGGAAATAAATAAAAAATGCACTCAAATTATCTATGCTCTGCAGTATGATCTACCAAATAATTGACTTCTGCACTGCTAAAGGTAGCAGGATAAAGAGATAAGCTGAAATATTTTCTATTAATTATAAATGCTTTAGCTGGCCAGAGACTTGTAAGGAAACGGTAGTAGACGAGAAAGTTGTCCTTTCCACACTCTAATACTTCTAAGTTCATACTATACTATTCATTTGCAACCTTGTGCCTTCAACTTGAAGCTGTTTCCACAGCATCCAAGATTTCCTTTGAAAATGTAATCAAATGACTTTTCCCACAGATATAAGTGTTTCTTAAAATCAACGGTTATGTCATGAAATCAAAGTTAATTTAGGATCTCGCTTCACCTCTTCATCTCCCAGCCTCTTGCACTGTGGTTCTACAACAGATTAAGCAGAACCACTGGGGTCCTGCAGCAGTTCCTTCCTCCCCAAGACTCTGCGTTTCCACTTTGAACCAGCATTGACTTCTCACCAAAACCAAAAGGAGCTAAGGAAGAGAAAGGAAGAGTTAAAAAAGGAAAAAATATTTCAGGAGGGTCTAGCTTTGTGCATTCTGTTAGTAAGGTAAAGGTGGATTTGCACAGCTGTTGACTGAGTTGCAAATACAACAGCATTAATTGTCTTTCTGACCACACCTACCCAAATTCCCTTCTTTCGCAGCAGGAAACAAAAAATCTTGCTTCCAACTGCCATCATCCAGGCATTGGTTAAATAGTAACACTGAACAAAGTCTAAAATCCTAACTGAAGGCAAAGTACACAGCTTTTTAGATAATTTAGAACTGTAGCAATCTGCAAAATGTGCATGTAGTTAAAAACGCTAATCTGTATTTATAGGGTTAAAAAAATCTACTGTTGAATTTTATTTGAAAGTGTAAGAGTTACTGTTTTAAAGACAGTCATTACTTGAAGTTTATCTGGAAGGCATGACAAATGTAAAAAAAATAGCTACTACACTATAGGAAAATAGTTTGATAATGTTGTGTAACAACATTTAATATATACATAAAAAAAGCTTAAGGATTGCTAAAGAAGCTGTTCCTTAAAGGACACTCATTTCTGCTCAAGCAAATACAATCCACTCTTTAAATAAGTGCTTTTTTGAAATGGATCAAGCTTATTTGGCTTTCCTGGTCCTCTCACAGTTGAGATTTTACTTAGCATATTACAAATTTCTATGGAAATCTTATAAAGTTCAGCTTTTACAGACAAAAGAAGCAACAAGCACATGCAGAGGGCACTGTCCCTGGCTGGGAGGACAAGGTGCCACAGCTACTTCCTCCTAACAAACGACAACAAAAGTTGCACAGGCTTATGACAAAGCTCAGGACCCACAGAATTTCACACACATTCATGATTTGAGCCAATGACCGTCTTCATTCTATACAGTCTACAAATAATAATTATCTTTAAAAGGCAGAAATATCCACAGGCAAGATAATATGAAGAAAAGGGAAGGAAAGACCTCAACACAACCCAGCTAAACCTCAAGTGTCACATGAAATAAAGTTTATACACTTCAGTTTAGCCTTCATTTAGGATTATTTAGGAGGACAGCAAAAATAAAACTTAAATTGTACCTACGACAGAATTAATTTTTTTTTTTTTTTAAGTATGCCTGAGAGACTATTACTCCATTTCTTTCAAATTTCATGCTAATCTTATTTATAGCAATGTGCGACTTAAAAGGCATTAAACTGAAACTTTACATTTTGAAATAAACCTTAGCTTGCACCTACGGTTTTGGATTTCCCCTAACTATTGGCAGATATGGTCATAAATAGGAGCAGTACTCACATCCTGCTGTGAAAAATAGCTTGTCATTCTATTTTGATACAACATGTAACTGGGCAAGAATATAAACTGAAGCTCAGAAATGATGGTAGTAAACCAGCATTTAAAAGATAAAATCTGAAAGAATTAAAGCTTCCTCAAATCCAAGGAACTAAAGCCTATTAAAATGGAAGTTATATGTACTTTGATGTTCAGTAGAAAGAAATTTGAGGACTTGCCTATGTATCGACACACAATCTTACATTTAACATGTTATGAGCCAATAGAAACACTCTACTGAAACACAAAGAAAACATCAAGCGTTGCAAGAAAACACAGACTTTTTCCCTCCTGTTAGCATACTACTCTTCGGTAAACATCAAGCCCATTATAAAAACACCTATTTATTTGCTGAATAGTGTAAACACTGTTGGCATTGTTTAAAATACTGGTATTGAAGCAATTTTCCGGACGCTAAGTACACAGCACTGAGAATACAAAATTAGGCAATGCGAGAGTGGACTATTAGCTAAAGAGTAACACCCTCCTCTTTCCTCAGATTGCACACTCTGAATTAAAAATTTACTTTGACCTAGAGCGGGAAGGCAGAGCACACTGCAGCTGCTTGCAGAGGCGAAACCCGAGCAGCTCGAGGGCGATTCCTGAAACACTCCCCCAGCCCCAGGGGATCCAACTAGGATGCGTGAGAAAAAAGCCTGGATTCCTTCAACCCAATTTACAGTCTAATGATGGAGTAACGTAAATAAATGCTGTTGAGTGCCCAGCACTAAATCAATTGATTCACTGCAAGTGCCCTTTTCCCTGGCAGGCCCACATTTTAGGGGCTGTTAGTATAACATAATGACCTCATCGGGGAAGTAATGCTTCTTCATCGAATTTTGAGGAGTTCTAAAACTAGAATTTCACATGACTGCCAATACAAAACCACAGCTTACCCTTCCTCTTTTGCTGACTTAGATAATGCAGTTAAACATGAATATACATTATGGCTCTGCAATATGTGAATACAAGATCTTCGTGAAATCAATTTACACGAGCTCATGCAAATCTGGCCAAGCTATAATTAATCAAGTAAAATCAAGTTATCTGCTTTCACATATCAGTAAATTCTACCACAGCAACTTTAAAAGGTTAATAAAACCATTTTAACAGTCTTACAAAAACAGTGCAGTCCTGAAAAGTCCTTAACCTAACTCAAGCTGACTAAAACTAGACATAGCCCTTCTACGAGAAAAACAAACCATCTGCCTAAGACTGCCTGCGTCATAAAAATTAGAGGATACTTTTGCCATTTTCCACTGAAGACGATGTGATTAGACAACAGAACTGCATGGCATCTTCCAGACCTGGCTCCGAGTTGCATTAAAATCAGAATCAGTCAATTCTTATTTTTAACACAACGCTATTATTAGCTTTTATCCTCTGGGCATTTCGAATGCAATTCAAGTTTGCTTGTCCTCCTACTTGATAGGAATGCAAGCTCTGTAGTTACGAGGTATGTGGTGGGGGAATTGCCATTTTCTAAACCTCCTGTAAGCAGCACCACCACCCTCTAACTCCCCCAGCCACCATCATCTGCTCACACACAAGCACCTTATAAGTCGCTATTTTAACCAAGAGGAGAGGAATCCACCTCTGAACTCTGGAAAGGGCAGAAAACCTCATCTATCAGTTTCACAAGTGCCAGAAGTGGCAAAGAAGCAATTTTCACTTCCGCATGCGGTCGGTATAAGGCCGGTTCGGGCTCAGAAGAGCCCTTCGCTGTTCAAGGAAGCACCGAAAGGCCATTTCAACACACCGGCCCTTGACTGCTCCATCTTTACATCAGATCTAACAGACAACATCCTAATTACGTCAAAATCATCCTGCCTCTTATCCTGCACATCTAATCATTAGAAATAGCATCCACATGTTCTCAGCATAACATATAGTTCAGATGACTAAAAGAGCTGTCTTAATTAACAGCAATTATACATAATCATGCCTATAGTAAAAGGCTGCCACACACAAAACAAACACAAAACCTAACTGAAAGCTAGAATTGACCTTTATGTGGTATCTCTAGAAACACTTAGGCTGCAATATTAGCAATGTAGATTAATGCGAGTACTAGAAAAAGGGAAATTCTGAATGTTGAATATTTTACCATATTCTGTAGTATCGATACATTTAAAGACCAGGTTAACTAATCACATTAAGAACTTGCTTACATTACATAATTATATACTATATAAATAAGATGGAACCTAAAAGATCAGCTTTAAATTGAGGCGTTATATTAAAATACAGCCTCAAGTTTTAAAAACACAAATAGGTGCTCAGACCAAGGCTCAAGAGCTTCACTAACAAATATCCTCAGAAAGCCACTGGAAATGGCCTTGCGCTCTGGGACACTGATGTAACACTAGCTTTTATTCCAAATGTTATGCCCAGGATATCATATTTGATAATGCAGTTATGATTATTCATAAAACTAATTAACTTTTTTCATTTAGAATAGAAAGAGCACTCCATAATGCATCATCTTGGTCCGAATCACATTGTAAGCCACTTTGAATACCGACATTTATACTCTCAAGTTTCCTTATCACATTTGTCCTTACGCATAAACAGAATGATTTTCATCTTTTGGTGTTTTGGGGTGAAAACACAGAATTACCACACATCACACCAAAATATTATTCTGCTCTCTCAGTCTTGCAATGGAACAAGCTTTGAGGGCAAGACAAAACCCAATTATTTTGGGTGAAATTCACTCATTAGTTCACTGTCAGCATTCCTGCCATAGACCTGAATGAAAGCTTGACAAAAAGACCCGAGTATCCAGCTTCAAAACACTTCCCCTTCCCAAAAAGGAACTGTCAGCTATTTAAATGCTAGTAAATATTAGAGGCGCTAAGCTAAGCGCAGCTTAGCTTATTGCAGAACTAGTTCACACAGCTCACACTGTACCCAGCTAGCCACATCCTGATACAAGCAACAAGACTATTCATAGATTGTTTTCACTTCCAGCTCAGCCAAGGCTGTCGATGCTGCTCCACGACCACCCTCTCGAGCAGTAAAACCAACCTGAGAAGTTTTTTTCCCCCCTATGCTGTGTCCTGCTTCACCATGCCCTCAATTGTGTCAGTGCACAGCTGAGCACGCTGTTTGTGAGACAATGCTGTAAACCAGAACAATGACATCATCCAGGTACGGAAATGAGTTGTGGTGGTGTTGGGTTTTTGTTTGTTTCTTTAGAAAAAATAATGCTAAAAAAACAGCTGTCATGTCACTGGCTGGCTGTAAATAGTAATGCAAAGATGGCTGCATAGACACAGCTTGCATGCAGGTAGTGAGCAAACAGCAAAATAGCACAGCAACTTCCCCATCTTGAACACAGGGAAAAAAAAGCCTTCATATACCACTTAATGTATGTACTTAGGGT
>JAVCKT010097389.1:0-11759 GCA_032273925.1 Rhynchotus rufescens | reverse complement strand
TGGCACAGGCTGCCCAGGGAGGCTGTGGAGTCTCCTTCTCTGGAGGTCTTCAAAACCCGCCTGGGTGCCACCCTGTGCCCCGTGCTCTGGGTGTCCCTGCTGGAGCAGGAAGGTTGGACTGGATGATCTCTGGGGGTCCCTTCCAACCTTGAATATTCTGTGATTCTGAGAGACAGAACATACGAGCCACGTTAACTGCTCTCTTTGGCAGCTATCCACAGTTTGACTGTGCAAGGTACAGGCACAGATACCCCACATCAGGTATTGTGAAAAAGAGGCAAAACTAGACACCCGGCTTTGCTGCCCTGGGTGGATGAGGACCACACCTGAGGTGGGCAGCAGACGGCCCCACACGCTCGCCCCAGCGCTGCTCCATCCGCCTGACCCGCTGCAAAACACCGCAGAGGGAACTGAGGCGTTAGGCTCAACTCCAAAGCCAGGCCTTTGGCCTGTTCAGGAAGAAGCTGCTCCGATGAGGCTGGAAACTTCTTGACAGGAATAAGCCACTGCGCATCATCACAGACCACCTTATCTTTGGGTTCTGCTTCCCCTTTCTCGCTCCATTACAGAGAGCCAGGAGGCCGGGGCAGGCGGTTCCCCCTCTCCCCAGCCCTGCTGGGGCAGCGCCAGGCACACGTGAGCCCCACGTGTCTGACCCACACGTGAGCCCCACCAGACGTGGGTCTAGTCCCCAATGCAGAGACACGGAGCTGCTGCAGCTCCTGGCAAGGCAACACTGAGGTTACGTGAGGGAACACTGAGGTACGTGAGGAGAGTCTGCAAGAGCGGGGTCTGCCCAGCCAGGGCAAGAGAGGAGCGAGGGGGAATCTTATCAGTGTGTATCAAAACCTGAAGGGAGGCCACAGTGAGGACAGGGACAGGCTCTTTTCAGGGGTAGACAGCAAGAGGACTAGAGGCAACAGACAAACTCAACAGGAGGGAAAAGCTCTTTACTGCAAGGGTGGCAGAGCACTGGAACAGGCTGCCCAGAGAGGCTGTGCAGTCTCCTTAGAGATACTTAAAATCCACTTAAAAATTGCCAGGGGCCTGGGCAATTGCTCTGCTTGAGCTTGGGGGCTGGACTAGAGCAGCTCCAGAGGTCCCTTCCATCCTCAACCATTCCGTGATTCTGAAACTCCTTTTTTTTTTTTTTTTTTTTTCCCCCCCTCTTGTGTATAAAAAAGGCAGGAACCAACCCTTGTCCTTGGTCCATCCATAGTCTTCATTCACATTATGACAACTTAGGAAAATTGTCATGGGTGCTTGGAGCTTCTGAATACAAGTTCTGACAAAGCAAGGACCAACTCTCCACAGTGGAACCATTTATTGTTTCCACAAAGGAACTTCATCTAAAAGCTGAACCACCAAATCCTCTGAACAGCCTCATTCGAGTAACATTGTCAGACCATTTTCCATCATACAGAGTAATCAAGAAGTACAAGAATAATGTACAAGAATGCAACTTCTCTTGTTCCGCAGTCATTACACAACAAATATGGTAGTTTCCCACCTAAGGGTCGTGCACCAGCTTTAGCTTACTAAGGTAAGCTTACTTTTTCCATGTAGATTTACCATTTAAACAGTTAAAATTGCTTTTAAATAGAAGTATAATTAAATTGTATATAGGTTAATTAAACCACTTAGAGCTCTTTAAGACAGCCTGAAATGATTTGCCAGGGACAGCAAGTAGGACTGAAAACAGAAGACTATAATTTTAGTAGGCCACATTTATAAAAACAAGGCAATTGAAGTAAATTAGAGATAATACGTTTGTTTCCACTTACTAGAAATGAAATAGCCATTCTCTTCATTTTTAGGTTTAGTGTACAACAATGAAAACTTCCAAGCACACTAGCACAGCAAGACCAATTCTTATTCTCCCTTTACATTTACAAGGGGATATTGATGGCTCTACACAGTGGCTGCTACAGACCACCAGTCCACTGCACATCCTTTTCAAGGAAGACTTTAAATCCCTCTAATTTGACTGTTGTTGTGACCTGAGAAAATTTTCCACAAACTCATCACAGAGTTTGTAAAGACATGTGCAAACTGAAGCTAATTTTTTTGCGTTTAAATATAATGCATAAATACAATAACAATTGTCTGTCCAAACCATCTTATGCAAACTTGAAATAGCTTCCATATTTACAGAGGAGGCAACAAAAGGAGGCTGAAGGGCAGTCATCAGGATATACAAAATAACATTCAACCTTCCGAATCTCTCTTAATATTTCACATGAGACAGGGAAATGTCAAGGTGTAAAACAGTTTTGGTGGTAGAGGAAAAAAACTGCCAAATCCTGAGTCGTTGACACGACAAGAGAGTAGCAGAGACTTTGCTTTGCTTTTTTCCTTATCCACCAGAACATCACCTGTCATAAGCCAGAATAAAAGGTATACCTAGCCCAGCAGCCTGCCTTCATCATGGCCTACAGCAGGTACCTAGGAAGAGCATAAGAACACAGTGAGTAAAGCAATATTTGTCTGCCTTACCCGCCCAGCAGTCTGAATTAGGCACATCTCCTGGGCCAGTTGTTTAGTATTTTTTGTTTATCAGCCCTAGCTATTTTAAGTGTGGTCTTGTCCAACTTCCTTTCGAAATCAACCTCTTAACAGCTATAATATGATTTAGAATTATATGGAAAACCTCTTCACCATAGGTGGAGAAAAGCTGTTTCATATCTAGCACCCAAGTGCTTCCTTGTTTTGTAACAAACAGCAGATAATGAAATCCTACTCACTTTCTTTGGGCAACTTGGAGTTATCTAAGCCTTCACCATTTTGCCTTCTGGGCACCTTTTCCCCCCTACACACACACACACACACACACACACACACACACACACACGCATAATTTATTTAGCATCCTCCTTACAGAGGATTATTCTGTGCTTTTGATCATCCTCACCAACTTTCTCTAACCTCTGCAATTCTGTTACATCCTTAGTATGACTGACACCCCCTTGACATGTCTAGCATCCCTTTATTTATTTAATTATTGCCAAATATTAAGCTGAAATGCTCAGGAACATATGTCTAAAGTTTTAGCCCCTCAGCCCAAGCCAAATGCATCCCTTCACACTTACCCACACAGAGCCAGAAGCTCTGTATCACGTTTCGTTAATTTTACTACTACTAACACCCCATCAGCAGATCCACATGCAGTTCCCAAATTGACAATTTGGTCTAAACCTTTCTTTCTCTAGCTGCAAACCTCTTAACCTACGAGACGACTTTCCATTTACTCCATTGTAGCCATACTTCTTCAAGAAATATTTTTTCTTTGGCAAAGAAGGCTGTCCAAAAACCTGTCACTACAACAATATCTACACGAACCAGGCACTCACTCAGCCAAGAACTCTTTTAAATAAACACATGCTCTACAAAGCATTTATGCCATGACTTCCCTTTACCAAGAGAAGTATGTTGATTTTTCCCCCCTATTACATTTATCCTTGTGACAACCATAATTTCAGAGTAAAGTTTCTGCTATCAATTTTCACTATATGGACCAAGAAAAGGAGGAAAAAGTTTCTCTGATCATTGGTACACACTTGCTCCAAGAGTGTTTAAATATCATCTTTCCATTAAATCTGTAGCATCTCTAATATGTTAATGTTCTAATGTATCTGGGAAAATGGATTGCCCAATGTTTCATCTGTCTATATAAACACACATACATACATGCCCACACACTTAATAAAGAATTCTAGCTTTTATTTTTGGTTATTTCTCTATATTTCGTTTTACATAGAATATCACTATCACAACAGCATCATTTGCTAATGGAGCTACTGATTATCCTCCTACCCTTGAATAATGTAGGACCATAAACTTTACTATGAGATGCAATAACTCCAGCAGGAGTGTCTCATCCTGTAGTTTTGGGCTGTTCTTCCACAGTTTTCAGTTCAACAACCCAGCAGCTGGAATGCATTTTAATGCAAAATGAGTGTCATCCTTTCCAAAGAGGTTCCCTCTGTTCTGGACATGACCCCACTTCCTAATAAATACAACTCCATCTTCCCTCATATCCCCCTTTTCCTCCTAAGCCTCAACAACACTATTTCCTCTCTCTGCTCCCACATGTGGGACAAAGCACATTTCAGATCATATTTAAAGTGTCTTTACATAAACAAGTAAATAAAATAATTAAAAAAAAACAGATCTAGCAAGTGCAGGGTCACCTTATATCGTTCAGTGGTAGAATAAATTCCTTATGTTACTGCCTACTACTGGAGGGATAAATATCATCAAAGCATTTAAAGAATATTCAGCATTTAGAACAAGACCTCAAGAAGTCATTTGTAAGTAGAGCCAATAAAGCCCGTTTCCTGCAGGCCTCTATCCTCCTCTCCATCACTTCTGCCACAACCTCAGTGCGACTCCTTCCTGCAACTGCGCTTTGGAATTTTTCCCGGATTCCCCAAGCAGCAGATCCCTCTCCTTGTCATTAGGCTCCCTAATTATGGAGTGGGAGTAGGACAAGTGCATGGCTGTTTGCAAGCCAGGCATGTTCTGCACAACCTACGCATGGACCACGGGGTGGAAAGGGCAGAGGGAAGACGCCACACAAAAAGTCTTGTCTTTCAGGGCAGTCATTTCCACAAAACTTGCAGGATCTTCACATTTCAAGAGGAATGGATGAAACAGCCACGGCAAACACACAAGCTTGTTTCCGGAGAAAACAAGGTGAAAATACATCCCGTGGCAACAACCAAAATCTTATCTGGTTTCTCTCTTACTCTCGCTTCTAGTCTTCAGTAACAGTTTACTTTTAATAAATGCTGTAAGAAAAAGAATACAACTCACCGTTTTATTACGAAGTCTAATTATATCCGAAACAGAGCCAGCCCCACAATATTCCATAACAATCCACAGATCTGTGTTCTTAAAATAGCTGCCATAATACTTGACAACATAGGGACTAGAGGAAGAAAAAAAAAAAATAGATGTTTTTCATAGTGAAGATACCAGTAGAGTTCTGTTAAAAATTAGTTTGGCAGACAAGAGTACAGTCAGATAGCAAGCGTAATCAGATGCATTTTAAAACTGTAATTATTTTAACCAATGCCTAGTTAGAACAAAGCTTGATTGCTTAATAAAAATGACTGAAGCACTACTATACACACCATAAATTATCAGTGATTATTTAAATAAACAGTTTTGCCCAAGCATAGATCTTCTAATGAAAGGCGGGCAGCATCTTTCCCTTAATAAGCTTGTTTTTCCTCTTAAAACCACTCCAGTTTTAACTCCCCTTGAGAAACTACTGTTTTTTCCCCCTCTCTTCTTCCCTCAGGACCTCTAAAAAACTCCCATTTCCTCTCTCACAAAACCAAGAGGGGGGAAAAAAAAAAAAAGAGGGAGGGGGAGGGGAAAAAACACATGGTCCCTCCCCCAACTCCTACTTTTTCACATATATGAAATTCTTTCAAGTGCAAATGCAGGCTACCATCTGAAAACAGATATTTTTACTGGTTAGAACAAGACTTCTGGATCTGAAAATCCATTTCCCTGCGGAAGTGTCTCATGTTAAGATGTATTTTTAGCACTGTCATAAACAGAACATGTTGCTTTGCTATTCATCAACATGTCACTTGACACAACGCTTCCTCCGAGGCGCTCACAACAAAGAGGCATAAGCAGATGTAGTAAAGATGCAACAAGGATCTTCCTTCAAAATAGTGATTAATGTTGTGTTTATGGAAATAAGAGGCTGGAATTCCTTCCAAACATTTAAGCAAAGGAGGTTTAGTCAGGCTGGCATCAGTCCCTTAGAAAGCAAAGGAGAGGCTGTGCTCTCCAACACCAGCCTCAGGGGAGGACACCCACACTGTGCCGTGCAACTGAACGCAGAAACTTGGCTTTGCAGAAAGGAACTCTTTGCATGGGGAGTTTGGGCAGCAGGATTTTTTGCTAGAAAACTGCTAAAAGAGAGGCTCAATGGTTTCCACCTGCAATGCTCATGCAGGACAGGTCAGACCTGAACATACACATAGACCTTTTCATGGCATCACAGGTTCTGCAGAACAGGCCACAGTGAAGAATCACCAGCAGCACCATAAGAGCAGCCAGTTCCACCTGTATAACCAACCTAGAATCAAACCCTAACAAGCCCTAACTACATACAGATCTTGCCCCTATGGATTCCTGAGGCGAGGTGAATTCCTAAACTTCACCATCATCTCTGTGGACTAAGATCTTCTCAGCAGAGTTCTTAATGCCAAAGTTTTTTATGACCACCTCCTGCCAGGTTTACACTGTCTTAATGCACAGGTCTTGCTGGGAATACTATTACAATTCAAAACAAGGCAACCATAACAGCACATTTGCTTACAGCTTCATCCCAGATAACTGTGTGAATCAGCCTTTTCCATAGCAACAGTTTGCCTTAGAATCTACCTGTTTTAGCACCAGTTGGACTTCAGTCCAAACACTGTGGTTGGCTCTGAAACCTGTCAGGGAAGAGGGGAGGATGCTGAGATTGAAGCACCTTTTACTTGAGATGCTCCATAAATCCAGGGTTTTAATGTAACATCTGAGGAATCACCACAAGCTAAAAGGGTAGGTCCCTCCCTCCCAACAGCACTGCATGTCACTGCATTTGCACTGGGGAAGCCACCACACAAGGAAGCTCATGCTGCAGAGCTGCACCTCAGCCTTTGTTTTCAATCAGAGAACGGCTGCATCTCATCCAGAGCACCCAGAACACCTGAATAAATACAGGGGGCACTAAAAGAACTACCTTCAAACCCAGGGTGGGTACCACTCCCAGTCAAGGGCAAATTTTTCTTTTAATGACAGACCACTTGCTCTAAGAAGTTATTGATTAAACAATCAGCATTTTGAAGACAAGTCCTAAATGAAGTGGGAAATTTTCCCTGAACTGCAAACAGACTTCTGCATTTCTGATTAGATATGAACAAAAACTCACCCCAAAAATTTGGAAATGTTCAGGAAAACAGAACCAAAACTTTAAAAAGCGATACCAAGAAGTACATCGCAACAAAAAACCCTCTACGGAAGAGAGAAAAATATTTTAGCATCCTTACAGATATTGGATGCTACAACTCTACAATACTAGATACCATAGGATATATTGTTTATGAAGTGTAGGGTAACAGCTCTTATTCAGAACTATCCTAAGATTGATCACTATTTAATAGATATGTTCTTCCACGAAAAATGAATAGCTGTTAACTTCTAAAACAGTGACATGTTAGTAGCCATTAGTCTTGTGCTATCTTTACCAATCTTCCAAAAAATGGGAAACCCAGAATTTACACGGCCCAGAGCTTTTACAGGAAATATAAGTCTTGGTGCTTGGCAGTGCAAAGCAACGCAAATGCAGAGCACTACAAGCACGTACAACTATTTATTCTTTCAGCAATTTCTGTGAAGCACCTCATTTACATGTCCTTCAATGAGTCCAACCAAAGCAACCTCGAATCCTATCCCTTAAGTAGATTATTCAGTACAAATTGCATTGTTTTCCATATATACAGCTGAAACACTTTTCTAAATTTTAGTTACATTCACAACACACTACAATGGCGAATTTTCACATAGCTTTTTAGAAAGGGAGCAGAATTGTCATGCCTACCTGTCACATTGTTGCATTATAGAGATTTCCTTAATTATTTCTTGAAGATCTGACTCCACAGGGACCTGCTTAATTGCTACGACTTGCCCAGACTCCTTGTGTATGGCTTTAAACACGCTACCATAAGATCTGAAAAAAATACAAAAAAAAAAGGATTAACACGTTATTTTTAAATGAGAATTTACTTTTAACTTCAAGCAAATATTACCTCTAAAATGTCACATAAGCCACATACCTAGGGGGTGATTCAGGCTGCAAGCATTTCAGTTGTATTAGGACCTCAGAAAAAAACACCACATCTCAATAATGAATCTTTATCAAGAGCTATTTATCTAGCCTCAGCAGAGGCTACACACCTCTGCTGCCTTAATAACCGAGAGACATGACAAGAATGAACAGCTTTGGGGGAAGCACGGAATGCACTAAAGAAGCACTAAATGCACCTGCTTTCTTACTAGAGGTTCTCCAGGAAGGCTGGAGCTCTTCCCTCCGGCATCCACAGCCACTGCCTGTGCAATGAAGCCTTCCAGCACAGCTCTGGGCCCTGCTCCCTCCAACACGGTCCTCTTCGACCGCTTGCACTTACCCTTCCCCAAGCTTCTCCAGAACATCAAAGACTTCTTCAGGCTGCTTCGTTAAGCTGTCTTCACTCAGCTTCTTCAGTTTGCTAAGAGAAAGATATTTTGAAGAAAGAAGATAAGTTAAAGAACTCAAGCAAATGTAAGAGTGAGTGGACAGGAAGAAAAAGCTTATGGAGGAGAACATAATGGACACCTCATTTTCATTGTCATTGTAATGTACTAATGAAATATCATTAAGTACAAAACACGGAAACAATGTTGACATTACAATTTTCCCCACTAATGCTCATGCAGCCCAGGGCAGCACGGGACCAGGTCAGTGATCAAGCCACTTCCTTTGGGGGGTACCAACAGGCCAGGAGGGCACAGGGAAACAAGCCACAGGAGCCCAAAGGTCCCCCAGGCACCTGCACTTTCCACAACTGGGCAGCCAGCACCCAAACATGGGCTCGTTACTGACACACACACCCTGGGGCTTGCCAAGAAAGAATCAAACAATCCTCCATCTATAGAAGACATCCAGTTTCTAGCAGAGTGGGGATTTTAGTTGCTTGTTCTGCAGCACACTTCAGATAAATGGAAACTAAATCTGCCAGCACAGGAAGCTTAACCAATTGAACTCAGCTACATAAGTCTCCAGAGTTTTTAAGCTACATCACTCTCCTAAGCTAGTTAAGGCTAACATTAAGCTAAAAGCAGAACCTGGAGCCACAACGACACCAGAAGGCACACACATGGCAGCAGAGCTCCAAGCTGCCAAGATCAAATACTCTCCAAGGACTGCAGAGCTTGCCCATGGTGGCATCTCAGTGATGACACATGGGGCAGTCACAACGCAGCACCTCTGCTTCAGCAGCACTTATTCCCCCACTTCACTCCCTCACGCTGCTCACACAGAGCTGTTTCTTCCAGCCTCTCCAGCCCACTCTCACCACTGTCCTCAGCTCTTCACAGCATGCCCCAGTCCTTCCCCTGGCTGCCCAGCTCGGATCCAACATGATGGTAACTTGATTGTGAGCTTCCAAGGAGGCAAACACTGCACAGAGGGAAATAAAGCCACATGCACAGGCAGCGTGGGGCTGCAACGTGTAAATCCTTCATTCTACAAGTTACAGGTAATTCTGCTGCAAAACTGAAATAAAGTTAACTTTCTGTGCAGGCCAAGCATGTAAAAGCAAAAAAGGACCTGAAGAATAGCTGGTAGTGCAGTGCTAGATACTGACAATGTGCTCCAGATGGAAACTTTGAAGCACAGAATATCATTGGGACCTTATGGAAAAGGTTACTCTGCGACATTTGTCTAGACAAGAATGCAAGATGCAGAAAGGGAGGGCAGTGTGGACAGAACAGATTGTCAAATCTAACATTAGAAAAACCATACTCAGAGTCCATCATATTAAATTAAGCAATTTTATGTGGTATGAGAACTAAAAAGATGAGTTCAGTAATTGTGACTGAGCAATTCTGGAGCGGTGGGAAAACACAAATTGTAAAAGCACACGCGTTACATGAGAAAAGAAAGTTCTGTGTGCACATATACACACACACACACACATAAATATATATATACAAAAGAGGATCTGACTGATGGAGTAATTAAAAAGAGGATGCACATTTGGTAAGAGAAGGTGCATGCACCAGCCTGGAGACCATGCAGTTCGCTACAATGAACAGAGGCAGCTGGAAAGCAGAGGGGGTTAAGGGCAAATACAAGTTTCCAAAGCGAAAGGAAAGAGCTGCTCATGAACTTGCAGGGAAGCACAGACTCCTTTACCACATCAGTGTAAATTAAAGAATAAACAAATATGGGAGTACTAAAGGAAAAAAGAAATCATCAAGAAGCCTAGTCTATTTTTTGTTTGTTACCAATTCCTTTCTTTCAAGCTCTTCCCCTTCCTCAACCAGGTAACTTGTATCAATTTCTTAGAATTGGAGGAAAAAAAGAATACATGCAGCAGCCTTCTTCCAAAAAGGCACAAGAAAACACTTGCCCTTGCTCATCAGTGAAAGTGAAAGTTATCCCACATGAAGCCCATTTTGAGGAAGCCTTCAAGATTTCACTTTCCAGTGCTCATTTTGGCAGATTTGCTTCTGCAGAGAACTCCAGAACACGCTCAGTACCAAGAGGCCTCCCCAGCTCCTTAAGGCTGAGGTATTAGCGCTGCTTGCTGAGCACTAGGGAAGTGCTAATGAAGAGCCATAAACTGAGCAAAACAAATGTTATTGTCAGAGCAGATGTTATCTGGAGCACTTCAGAGGCAACTTGGACACCAAAGACATGAGCACTCTTGTAGCTTCAAATTATTTGCATGTTTATCCCACTCCAGAAAATAATTTATGAGGCCAAGTATCGCTGAACAATAAGGCTGCTAAATACTAAACTGATGTAGAAGAGGCAAGATATGTCAGCCTTGGGAATTTCATGGCCAAATACTTTGAACAAAGTACTTCACGCTCCTTCCAAACCACTCTGGAAAAGCACAGCTGGCAGATCACGGAAGAATTCCGGTGACAGCATCAACACTGGTTTTTTGACACTGGACAGTATAAGATACACCTCGATATGATCAGAATAAAGAAAGCAATTGAGAAAGTTTTGTGGAGGGAAAGAGGAGAACAATGCCTACTACAGCTGCCTAGTAAACAACTAAACAGAATATGAAGAGGAAAAAAAAGACTAGAAATATTAATGTATTACCTTGGTTAAAAACCTAGGCAATTCAAACTGGAGCCAAAAAAGAAAGATCAGAGACTTCAGATTCAGTTTCTTAATCAGAAGGTGCATGTATGCCTATTAGCCTCATTTTATAGAGGTGCAAGACACACACAGACAGGCATTTTAGAGGGATCAGTAATTTAAAAGGACTGTTTACTGGGATTACTACAGTATTTCACACCACAGGTATATACACTATGAGCACCCAATTGAACATCTATCTGCTAAGGCAGCACTAGAAATGAGAGGGGAACCTGTACAGACAAATGGCTCGAGCACATAGGAGTTGGCGTGACGGCCTCCTTGCATTCCTCGCCCCCATGCAGCCTCATGGCAGAAGGATATAAAATAGAAACAATCAGAGACTGCTCAGGAACAGTTTTATTCTGTCTACAGGATGCCAGTCCCAAAGATGTAACTGTGAGAAAACCTAAAGGAAAAATGCAGAAGAAAACTATAAACCCCAGGGAGAGACTCATTCTGCACTTGTTTGATCCAGAAAGGTTGCCCATAATCATTAAATAGCAATTATGAGCAATTTCAGTAATTTCCTCAAGAGAATTGTTCCTGCAAGCAGGGAGACAACTAAACTACAGCTCTGGGACAGCATCAGTTCATCAGTTGTCAGAAGGATTTTCTAGATCCCTCAGACATGGAATAAGAAGAGCTTGGTGTTGTGTCACCATGTACAGGCCACACAAAATAAAATGGCAATGTGCTAAAGAGACAGGCACAGAGAAACCAAAGCTGGCATAGAAAAGTAGGGCCAAAGAACAAAACTCCATTAGTTACTGTCATGAGTTAAAAAAAAAAAAAAAAAAAAAAAACACCTACTCCATTAAACATAAACAAA
>JAVCKT010097388.1:0-11765 GCA_032273925.1 Rhynchotus rufescens | reverse complement strand
TTTGGAATAAGTTTTGGTGTCTTTATAGCATATATGGCATACTTGAAACTCTTCTGCCAGCCTGACACTTAACTTGCTCAGCACTTCTTCTGGAGCTTCAGATCCTTTCAGTCAAAAAAAAAAAAAAATGGACTTTAAAATAAAATAGTAGATTTTGTTTGAGGGGGGCTGCATAAGGAAATTTGAATGAACAGTATCTTTCTGAATCTAATCTCTAAGATATGCCTGTTCTGTGATTTTTCCATTTCTTTACATTTCACATGAATTCCTTAGCTAAAAGAAACTATGCACATAACATCTAATAACATTTTATTAGCAATAAATTATTATATAAAAGGTCAACAAAAAAATTTAGAATATAAAAACATCATAAATGTCCATATTTCATCTGTGTTTTGGGAATACAGCTGAGATCATTTGACCTGAAGATATAGATGCAAGACTGCTTTGAAAAATTTCAAATTAATCTAAACACTCTCTGCCTCTTGTCTGCAAAACAATCAATTAACAAGCAGACTTCACTATGAATAATTGATAAAAATTAAACAAGATGTTCAGAATATAGATCAGAATCTTTCAGCAAAGCTTATTTGAAATTTTACATTGAAAGTAGTTCATTTCTTAGGATAAATTGTTTCTGTTCATATGCGAACATATGATAACCATAGAATTCTACAATACTGATGACTGCAGTACTGATCAATTTTTCTGCATGCTTCCATTGCCTCGTTACAATGACTGCTTTTCACCTCGTCACCTCTTTAAAATGAAACATCCCCTTTACAAGCAAAGCTTGAAAGCTGAAAGAAGTAAAGGGTCAAGCCCAAAGAAAGATTTGAAAGACTTAAAATATTGCAGGAATTTATGCCCAAAGTGGTGCTGCAGAAAAACATGTCAAGGAATATTTAACTTTTAGAACATAAATTCACTAAGAATTTTTTCACCAAAGTGAAGAACATAAATTTACCAAGATATTTTTCACCAAAATGAAGGAAAATTTCAAGTGCTTATAGATGTAAAATATTCAAACCATGTCTTAAGCCTGATTTAAGTTAATAGTTTAATTAGATTCCATAAATTTAAATGTGCCCAAATTTTCAAGGGTCAGATTAATCAGGCATACTTATAACTCATGTGACATACTGAGAGCTGTTAGTTCAGCACAAGAATCAGTCCATCCCAGTCCAACCAGCCTTTACCTCCTTCAAGGTAAAGGTTCAATCTACAAGGTAAAGGTTCTTCAAGGTCCTTCAAGGTAAAGGTTCAATCTACAGCCTGCTCAAAAGAGATGCAAACTGCCCAGTCCGGACTGGCCACCTGCCTCAGCATTAGGACATTTGCTAAAGAAGGAGGAGGTGGGATCTAAATAAATCAGGACAGACTGAGGATGTATGCTTCCCTCTTCCTACACAAGCTAAATACGCAGGCTAGTGTGGAAAGTGAACATTTCTGCATAGTTCTTTCAAAAAAAAACTTATTTTTTCTTTTTCTTTTTCTTTCTTTTTTTTTTTTTTTTTTAATATGTAATTAATATAGTGGCTTTGTAGAGGTCATACAGGGCTTATGTAGAAAAAGCTTCAATCCTTGAATCCAGAACAAAAGGTCAGGTGTCCTGCTGATGAGCAGGATAGACTCGTCAGGCTCCTAGGGCTAACTACAGTAATGTGAACAGGCACAAGAATGGGACTTAGACATTGGTCTCCCATAGCACCCCTAAGTGTTCTTACACCTGGCTATATTTAAACAAGATTTTCATTTTTTTGAAACATTCTCATGTAAAAAAAATGCCAAAACACAATGTAAAGACTTTCCCAAAATTTAAATAGAAATGGGAACAGCAAGTGCAACCCAGAAGACCCGGAGCCTTCAAAAGAGAGCATTTCAAAAAATGTCAGCTGTACATCGTCTCCTTTTCCTCCTTCATCTCAGAAAATTGAGGTTGTATGGACATACAGATAAGTTGGGGCTAATCTCATGTTTACTATCTTTTGCTTGGAGTTATGGCCATATCATTCAAATATGTATCAATTGTCATTGACTAAACAGGAAGAATTAGATGTTAATTTAGAAGACTATTCAGAGGTCTGGAACATCTGACCTACGAAGAAAGGCTGGAGAGAGAGCTGGGCCTGTTCAGCCTTGGAGAAGAGAAGGCTGAGAAGGGATCTGATCAGTGTCTACAAATACCTCAAGGGAGGGAGTGAGGAGGATGGGGCGGCCTCTTTTCAGTGGTGGCCAGCAATAGGACTAGAAGAAATGGCCACAGACTGAAGTATCAAAAGTTCCGCAGGAACTTGAGGAAAAATTTCTTGATGGTGAGGGTGACAGAGCCCTGGAACAGGCTGCCCAGAGAGGTGGTGGAGTCTCCTTCTCTGGGGGTCTTCCAAACTTGAAACTGTGCTTGGACACAGCTGTGTGCCACATGCTCTAGCTGACCTTCCTAGGTGTCCCTTGTGTAGGGAATTGGACTAGATTATCTCTAAGGGTCCATTCCAACCTTAAGCATTCTGTTATATGGCAGACTGTAATGTGGACAATCCTGCTGAAGTTAATGGGATTGCTTAACATCCATCTCACTAATGACAAATTGCAATTTGTCATTTTTTTTCCCACTGTAACATTGTAACATTTGGATTTTGCAGATTTTAACTTTGTCAAATATTTTTGCCCTCAGCTGACAGGGACAGATCCACTGGGGGAGAACAGTGCTATGAGCACAATCCTGTGAGATGCAGTTCTTGTGTCTCAGGGTGAGAAGGAGCTGTTCACTGCTAAGTCCCCACTGCAACTGCAATGGGTCTGATTAAGCAGATCAAGTAAAGAAAGAGCAAAAACAAGAAAAGCTGTCTTGCATCACAATATATTATATTAATAGGTCACCGGAAGAGCTACATTTCATTATTTAGCAGCCAATAAGCACCTTAAGCTGTGTCAATTAATATTAAATGTCACGAGTGTTCTTGATTTTGTAATTTTAATGAATCAACACCTTTGTTTCTGTAGATTTTCTCTTCTCTCATTCCTCTCAGTATTGCTCAGGGAAAATACTACCTTGCCTAAAACTGCTTTAAAGGTAACCTTACAAAAATATTAAGTTATAAGAGTTCTCTTGAAGATGTTTTCTTATGTGTCTCTCTAAAACACATTGGAAACTGACCTTCACAAGGTCTTGGCTACAGAAAACACTTTTGTAATTGAGAGCAGCTGGAAGCAATGCAGTACAAAGGTATGAAATGTAGAAAGACATGTCTTTCTCCACTCATGGGATTATTTGCATCATACCTTTCTTCAGTTTCTTCAAATTACTAAATAAATACTCATAAATGACAAAGCAGTAGGAATATAAAAACATTGACAGTCTGTCTCTTCACTTTGTAGTAAAGCTTGCAGAAAGATATTCAGTCAAAGAAGAAAAGAAAATGGAAGGGGACTCAGATTTAGGAGTCCTTTAAGATGAAAGCTGGATAATAATAGCAGACTTATTAAGTCTCATTTTTAAATTTGGGAAATTAAAAAGAAAGCTTTCAAATAAGATGAGAACAAATATTCCAAATTCCACCTCTGTATTTAGTGTGTGAGGGGGACTTGTTAATTGTATTTTAAAATACATACTGCAACAAAAATCTACTGCACAGCAATAATCATTCTCCTGTCATCTATGGCTGTGAGTAAAAAAGCAGTGATATTTCTGCTGTGATATAAAACAGCTTTTTAAAAAATGTATCAAGCTATAGGCGCTTACAGTTACTCACTAATTTTTGTCATAATAAGCTACTGAAATAAAGTGTTCATGGAGGTTTTGATTCAAAATCAGAGATTTTCTTAGCTAGAGAATGATCTTGCAAGCTTCTCACCTATTCTAGGTAGAGTATTTCAGCTTTTGGTGAAATGGGATCTTATTAAGCATCACAATAGATTGAACATCTGCATCTATTTTTATAGTTGGAGCTATCATTGCATAAGCAGCTGTCAACTATTACCTGGTAGCTGGCAGCCTTTCATGGTATTGTGTTCAAATAAAAGCAATTAGCTGTTTGTAAGGATTCAGTCTACAAACCGGCATATAATGATGCATATCACTGATATTAATGAGATTTGTCTTGTAAAAACAACTAAACAACTTCATTGGTAGAGTCTCAGCTGTCATCCCACCATTCTCATAACACATATGCTGTTTGTGCCAGACCATGTGCATTATCACCAAGTCACATGTGCATCACAGGGATGCCTGAATAATGAGAAAAGTCTTAGGTGGCACTAAGCAGAGATCTTACAGTCTCTGGTCATCTTCCTGCGTTCCTTAAACAGAAGAAGTTCCCATGAGCCCAGGTGAAAGGCACAGGTTCTGAGTAAGAACTTGTTGCTGCTTTTGCTGTATTAGCAACCATGGGAAATATTTGAAGGTCCATCCGATTGCTTCTGTTTCACTGGTTCCTATTGTTGTTCTTAAGAAACATATACCTCTAGTTTTACTGTTAATGTATGTTCTAAAATACTGTTTTTTGTCTGACTAAGCCCAAAGCTGGAGGAGCAGGGGTTGCGCTGAGGGGAGTGAAAACACAGACACTCACTCTAGGAAGAAAACTACATGCAGTGTCCTCCCTGAGGAACTACTTAGCTTGTAGTTGTTTTATCATCTGCTGGGTCCCAGAGCTGCTTCATTTTGAACTGATAGTGAGCAAACATAGACTAGTGATTTCTTTAAAACATGAGTACATGCGGTCTTGATCATCTACAAATAACCTTGTATTTTAGATGACTGAGTCATCCCATCAGCCTAAAAATATAATTCTCCATAGAATGTGTCCTTACAGGTAATAAGATTAGAAGAGTCAAAAATCTTATTATAGATTCTACCTCAAACTTCAGCATATTACATCCTTTGATGCAAAAAGCAAACAAAACTTATAAAAGTAAAATTAATTCTTGCATGCCTTTATAGTATAAGTGAATAGATAGAAAGTTCTGTTTCAGTAGTATGTTCTGACTCATCATACTAAAAAGCAAAACTGAAAGTAATGGTACATAATTATTAAGTTTTGAGAGCAAATCTGGGGAATAGAAGGAACAGGCTCGCTAAAATCAAGTTTACCAAATAGATTAAAATTCTCACTTAGGAAGACAGGGGGAAGAGTAAGCATTACTCAGCTTACATAAGAGAGTTCAGGAAGATATGTAACTTCTTCAATGCAAAAATGTAAGAATCATCCAGAAGTCCCCTCCAACTTCAACCATTCTGTCATTCTGTGAAAGCACAACTCATGTCAACAATCAGGAATTTGAGGTAATTAGGAAAGAATAGTAGAAGTGTTAGTGTCCTCGCAGCATTTTCCCCTTTATACTACATAGTGTAAACAAGGGGAAAAGGTCTCTGGGAAAATGCTTCTGGTAGATCACCAGAAAGTCTAAGGATGATCACTATCCTAAGAAAAAGCACAAAGGTAGTTCTGTTGGCTTATTTTCTAGAATACTGAAGCAATTGAATGATTAATTCTGATGGTTACATCTGAAAAGTCAAAAAGTCTATGGGGAGCAGTGGCATAAACCAAAAGAAAAGCAGACATTGGCTTCAAAGGTAAAGAAAGCAAGGAGTAAATATTTACCACAAGTCTATGAATCTATGACAAACCTGCCTTTTATTTGGGAGAATAGTTTTATGGCATCCATTGCTGCTTTACCTTTAGAGTATATGGCTATATCTTGGTTTTTGGCAGTAGTCATCTTTGGGCATATAGTACATTTCTTAAAGAATACAATTTTAATAGTTCTGAAACTAGTGTGAAAGATGGTTTTTTTTTTGAGTGCAGAAGCTTGACATATTATTGGTCTAATTTTGCTTTATTTATACAAACATGGGTCATATACTTTTTTAAATAATTCAGTATAAAGACTTTTTCCGCTCATTTTACAAGCACCATTCTTTTTACTAGGTTTCTTTGTCTTTAGTCTTTCTTTTTTTTCAGAATTATTATTCTTAACTATAGAGGCCCCATAAATTGGATTGATAGGAATTGTATAACTGTAAATTAGTTATATTCCGGATCTACACAATCACTTTCTTTTTTTTCCCCAAATCATTGCCTGCATTAATCTTTTTATTGTTTTCAAACAAATCTTAAATGACAAGAAAAGCATCACCGCCTTGTAATTTTAAAGTCATGCAAGCCGTGTTTCAAATGCAAATAAGAGCTAAAACCAAATTAAATCTTTATGAGAAAAAAAAATAGTTGAAGAATATACAAAGATTTTCAGGTTCAAAGAGAATGAATACTATGTGTGCTGAATGAGTACAACGTGAATGAATACTATATCTATATTAGATTTAAACAAGAATTCTTGTTTAAAAAACTTTATATGTGCATAATAATATCATCAATGAGTTTATTTTTTAATGGGCTATTGGAATAGCAATTCTCATAGAAATGCTACCTCTTCTTTAAAATAATTGTGATGATTAACCATGAACATACTATTCTTTATTCTGTGTTATAGTAATCTCAAGCTGCAAAAATTGTTATTTATGTTTTTTTTTATATTACATTCTGAACCTCTGTATGAAGCTGCCTTACTTGTTCTGCAGGAATCCAAATGAGAACTGCTCTGTTGCCAAAAGGATGTAGTGTAGTGAGCGACTTAGACTAGTTGTGCCTCCAGAGCTGTTGTATGAACCACTCTAGTGATGCAGATGATAGATTGGACAGGTGCTGAACAGAAGGCTTCGACTTGATCAGAAAATACGCAGAGCATTGATTGTTTTTCTTTTTGCTGTCAAATCCCAGCTTTCTCATGAGTATGAACTAACAGTCATTTGTGGAAGCTAAGGAGGCCAGAGGAGTTTATCATAGAAAATAATTACAAGATTATAAACTTTTAAATTTTCAGTTTATCTTACTTATTGACAATTTGCATTTATTTATTCTTGTTTCAAAATTTCAATTTTGTATTCCTGTAACTTTTTGCCTTTCTGTTGCTCTTTTTACCTTCTAAGGCCTCACTTTGTAAACATGCCTAATGTAGCTTCTTAAAAATGGAAGCGAGTACTCAAAAATAATGACCTAAAAGTCAAAAGGCTTTAAAGTGATTAAGGGGCCATTAAATTTCTTCAACTACCCAAAAAGCAATTAAGACAAGGACAAAAAAATAATAATAGAAAAAAAATCACTGGCTTCTGCAAAATTCCTAATCTGTGAAGAAATACTAGCTCATACTGCACAATTAAAGATCTGTGAAAAATCCAACTGTATTATCCTAATGTATATGCAAAAGCTCCAGAGTAAAATTAATTAACGACAAATTACTCTAGAAAGGTGATGTAGTTACTAAGAAAAACACTAGTATTGCTATTAACTGATTTCCAGTATGTGAAAGTACAAAGAACAATTTTACATGTTAGATCATTCAATAACCGTAGCTTAGAACTTAAGAGCAGGCTCCTGCACCTGAGGAGGAATAACGCCAAGCACCAGTACAGATTAGAAATTGACCTCCTGGAGAGCAGATAGATCCACAGAGATCCTTCTGGACTCTGGGATTTGTGGTTGACAACAAATTAACTGTGAGTGAGCAATGTGCCCTCGCGGCCAAGATGGGCAATGGGATCCTGGCCTGAATTAGGAGGCCAGCAGGGCGAAGGAGGGGATCCTGCCCCTCTCCTCAGCCCTGGTGAGGTCGCACTTGGAGTACTGGGTGCAGTTCTGGGCTCCTCAATATAAGAGGGATGTGGAGCTTCTAAAGAGGGTCCAGTGTAGAGTGACAAAGATGATTAAGGGACTGGAGCATTTCTTGACTGAGGAAAGACTAAGTGAGGTGTGTTTAGCCTAGAGAAGATTGAGAGGGGATCTTATCAAGATGTATAAATACCTGAGCGTAGAATGTAAAGAGGATGAGACCAAACTCTTCTCAGTGGTGGCCAGAGATAGAACACAGAGTAATGGGTATGAATTGAAACACAGGAAGTTCCATCTCCATGTAAGGAAGAACTTTGCTGTGAGGATGACAGCGTCCTGGAACAGGTTGCCCAAGGAGGTTGTGGAGTCTCCTCTGAAGATCTTCCAAAGCTGCCTGAGTGTGACCCTGTGCCATGTGCTCTAGGTGTGCTCTGCCTGAGGAGGGAGTTAGAGTACACAATCTTTAGAGCTCCCTTCCAACCTCAACCATACTGTAATTTTGTGATTCTAACTTAAATAGGTAAACTAACTAAATCTTTTTAGAAAAATACCCACCCTAAAAGCTTTTAATCACTCTAATGTGAGATAACAGCAGGAACGTAAATAATGGCAATATTATACAAACTCCTTGGGCAGATATTTTACGCAGGAAACTAGTTGTGTGAATAATTGTTACCTGATGCTATTAATCGATTGCAATCTTGAAAACAAGTGTGTGAGCATTACTGCTCACAAATAGGGATCTAAGGGAAGTCACATTAAAGTTTTGTGCAGCTACAAACTGCTATTCAACCATTTATGCCAAGGCTCAAAGAGCAGTTGGTAAGCAAGAAGCTTCTGAATTTTGGGCATACACAGGTCCATACACAAGTATGGACTATATTTTATCCTGTCAAAGAAGTACTGAGATGGAATAGCAGCAATGTATCAGCAAAGAAATCACATTATAAAGTCAGGCTCTAGGATGAGCTTCACACCTCCAAATTAATCTTTTGAGCTCCGCAAGGAACTTGCATAGCCTGAGGTCTCACAGGTAGTTAACTGTTTCTTAGATGGCATCTCCTGGCTACAGAAGATATGACATCTGCAAAAAAAGTTCTGAAATTGCTTTTACCTTGTTTCCGATATGAATTAGCAACACATGAAGAGCTTTAGAGCATTAACGCAAAGAGATGGATAACGTATGATTTCATGTTGGAAGAGTTTGTTGGACATGGAACTTCAGTTATGAGGATATCATTTCATATTTTAGCTGAAAGAGGTATTAAAATACACAATAGCTCAGTAATATCATTAAGAGAGTGGCATGATCAAAAGTAATATAACTGAATCTTCTATGTGCCTTGAATCCTTAGTCATCAGATCAGCAAATATTTTTTCTGTACAAAGGCAGTAGTTCAGGACAAACATTTGCTGTATTAGCTGTGCCTTTGCTAGGTAGAAATGAAAGGTAAGAAATGCCTAGGAAACCAGTAATAAACTAGCCTTCTTTCAGATTGGATTGAGGTGAACACATGAACTGAACTCAGGCGACTATTTGTACTCCATTAGATGTGGGCAGTTTTCCTGAGGAACTTTGTTTTAAGCTTTTGGAGAGAGAATATTAAAATCATATTAATGACTGACACTAGCTTAAGTCACTGCAACAAAAATGCATTCAGGAAATTTTGTTATAGCTTTTGTTAAGACAAAAAAGCAAGCTGTGGAAGAGGTTTTGGAGACCTGTATTGGAGGTATTCAAAATTAGTACAGAAAGTCCCTGAGCTATTGTGAACTGTGTTAATTGGAACTTTCTTAAGGTTCTTTTTCTCTCTTAAGACTGTAGCAACGTTTCGTGCTATGGAGATCATGCCCTGTCCTAGTCAGGCTCCAGACCATTTTCAGCTACACGATCACTTCTAATGCAGTCTCTAGAGCTCCTTCTTCACTTGGAAGCTTTTCCTTCTGAAAGAGCCTTCCTCTAGTTCCCAAAGGCAATACAGACAGTGGATGTAGCATCAAGGAGGATGTGGCAAGATCTGTCAGACAGGGTCCCATGACTGCAAAGGTCACTGTGGCAAAGGTAGACAGGTCTTGCACCACAGACTTCGCAAGCACTTCTGACTAGAACAGCTTTCATGTACAGAATGTCATGATTGCCTATGACGCAATCTGTGCAAAGGATATTTAACGGATAACTTTGCTGATGGAATTTAGCTCTATGCGTACTAGTTGTTTTCACATGTCCTCAGCCTGCTCACCGTAGCTGAGTGCTGGTGCTGGCACTCTAAACAATCACAAGAATGCAGAAGTGGGACACCAGGGAGCTCCTATCCATGCTCTGAGGAATCAAACTGAGTTACGTATTGATAAATTTTCTCTGGTATGTTTTCAGTTTATTAGGCAAGGTCTAATGCTCTTTTTTTTTTTTTTTTTTTTTTTTTTTTTTTTTTCCCCCATAGGCATCTCCATTTTGCATTCCACTAGTGCCCAAGGGAGTGTGACAGTTCCTTTACTGAGTTCCCTGTTTTCATATACCGCTTTCTAAACTCCCTCACACATTCAACTGAATGTGGCACATGAAACCTGGTTTTGAACATCAGTCTTTCTGAGGTGACATTTAAAAAGGTTTTGAAATTGAGTTGTACTGATTTGACTCATTTCTCCTTGATGACTGCTTTGTCCTAGCAGCACGGGCATATGCATAAATAACAGTTTGTATCCCTTGACAACTTCCTAAATTAGAACAGCACTTGTGGTCAATCACAGCAGAAAGAGCAACAACAGCGGGGGAAATATTTTGGCCCAGCAAGCACAGTCAGGTCATTTGTTGACTACTAAAGTGAATGCTTATGTCACAAGTGATAGTTTTCAGTTGTGTCCCCTTGATTTCTGTTATCACTGTCAACTTTCCTGTTGTGTTTTGGAGAGGTGGTCTATCTGCTACATTATCTCTTGATAGCTTTAATCCTGCAAAAGGAAAAGGGGTAGGAAAGAAAAAAAGAGAGTTAGTAAACGTCTTTTGGGCTGAGATTCAGACAAGCCATAAAAAACTTGATTGTCTCATAACAGCTTCTTCTCTGTCACTAACCTTAACTTCTTGTGGCTTTATGAGGAAGAGAAAGAGTCTTGCTGTTTTTCTATGTCTAAGATACTTCCCAAAACCTGGAAACTCATATGCTTTATTCTTGCAGAAATCATGAAGAAGATTCTTCTACCTTATTTTTGCCAATGATTCTGAAATTCTTTCTCCTGTAGGTTTTGAGTGTTCATGTAAAGTTAGAAACTCAAAGTCTGCCTGGCACCAGAAAAGGAGACAGAGTTGTGGTACTGGGGTACTGGACATGTTGTCTCTCTGAAAAGCACTGAGGAAATCCTCTGACCTGGTGAATGATACATGCTGGATAAGCAGGAACTCCTAAGTAAGCAAAGCCTTCAGGTCATTCAGAAGGGAGTTAGTGAATTTCATATCCTTGGTTTTATTATGAAAAAAAAAAAAAAGCCGGGGGGAAACAGGTAGCAGAACAGCAGATAGATACTCTAATCTACTGGAGAAAAAAAAATGAATACCAGAATGTAACTTCTGATGTAAGGACTTCCAGTATGGCTGTTACTTGAATACAGAATTGATAAAATTCATGTATGACATTCAAAGATAAAGAGTTCATATTTTCTCACACATAGTTAGAAATATCATAATTTCCTTTTCTTAGCTTTGATGGCTAGCAATATAATAAACTTTAGCAAGGCTTTCGACATCATCTCCCAGAATATCTTCATAGGAAAACTCCGGAAGTGTTGGTTGGATGAGTGCAGAGTGAGGTGGATTGAGAACTGGCTGGATGGCAGAGCTCAGGGGGTGGGGATAAATGGGGCCGAGTCCAGTTGGAGGCCTGTGGCAAGTGGTGTCCCAAAGGGGTCAGTGCTGGGCCCAGTGCTGTTCAGCCTGTTGGACGAGAGTACAGAGTGCACCCTGAGCAAATTTGCAGATCATACCAAGCTGGGTGGAGTGGTCGACACTCCAGAGGGCTGTGCTGCTGTTCAGAGGGACCTGGACAGGCTGGAGATTTGGGCAGAGAGGAACCTCCTGAGATTCAACAAGGACAAGTGCAGGGTCCT
>JAVCKT010097387.1:0-31901 GCA_032273925.1 Rhynchotus rufescens | reverse complement strand
AAATAAATGAAACGGGGGTGAGAACAGCTTGGATAAAGACAACCCCAGAGAGCCAGGTCTCCCAGTTTGATCATGAGAGCTGTCATGTTACTAAGAATCCATGAAATGTTTTCTTCCCATTCACAGCCATGACAGATGTTTTGATGTTATAAGAAAGATAGGGACCTTTTTGGCAACAGGTAAGTGGGAACACAAGAGGCTCTTTTCTCAGAAAGCTTCTGTCAGCACAAGTCAGCACCCTGTTCAGAGAGCCAGAACAGTAAAAGGCACTCTTGGTCACTGCCACATCTTGATGTCACTTTGGACCTGATCTGATTTTCAAGTAGTTGATCAAGCCATCTTCATAGTGACAGCAGTGATGCTCAGGCAGCTGGCTGTCCTGCCTTAGCCAGGGGGATGCAACTCCATAGGCAGGCAACTCCTTCCTTTGGACCTGTGTGTCTCCAAACATTACTCTTTTGCTCTCGCACATAAAGAGCAGCTCTGTTCAGTTGGGCATTGCTGTTCATGCAGCCACAAGGAAGTTAAGGTTTCAGTGATTTGTTTTTACATGTGGAAGATAACAATGGCAACTCTAATTGAAAAGTTCCCTAAAGCTGTTTAAGGTTGCACCTTCCAAACTTAGGATAGGAAAGGGAGATCAGAAACACTCCAGTTTCTCCTCAGCTTCTCAGATGAAGGGGGACCTGTGGCTTGCAAAAGGCAAAGCAAAGAGGTGCTCTCAGTGCGTAGGCTGACAGGAACCCAAGTAAGAGCCTGGAGGCTTCAGGAGCTCCACATGCTGCAGTGAGTACCAGTGCAGGTAGAGTTACTACTTGTCAAGGGGTAGTGAAGCCTTAGGCTCTACAGTTAGTGTAGAGCCTCTGAGTACACCTATGGGGTTATAAATGCCCATAAGTTTTATCCTTGCTTTGAATGTCATCTTAGATCTCATAGCCATGAAGGAACATTCCTCCTTAGCAACATATTACCTATTATCATCATCCTGGGTTTACAGGACTTGAATCAACATCTACATGGATGTACAGAATGAGAAAACTTTCAGCTTTCCAGTCGAGGCAACTGATGATAAACGTCTACAGAAAGTTGTTCCAATAGACTTAGCCAGCAGCAGGGAGAGACTCCACAGCAGAAAGTTGGCATTCCCTTGGATAACCCTGCTGCAGAGACGAGCCAGCCCCAAACATCTCCAGTGGCATCTGTGCCTTGTGCCAAGTTATATCCAACTTCGGATTTTCTCTTTTTAAGTCTCTATTTTTAATTTCAGTCATTTTCAAGCCCCATTTCTAAAAGAAAAGGCACTTTGTAGTTCAAGGAACTAGCAGAGGGCACAGTCCCATTCAGGAAAAAAACACCAACCCACTATGAAAAGCTTAAATGAGTATTTTATGTTTGTTGCCCTTAAAGTCTTGTTTTTCTTATCAGTTAATTACATTCAAAGTTAAGAATGAGGATTGTCCCCCTTCTACACAGCACAAAGGATTTCTCTTAAAATAGTTTATGCCCTAGGGTATTTTTAAACCAAACCTACATACTTTGCCTGTTTTCCCTTCAGCTTCCCAAGTTATTATGGACCTGAGTGCCCATCTCATACAGCTTCATTTGAGAAGCAGACCCACATGTGCTCAGGCCTTCCCTGACTGACTTTGACAATCACTTTACCATCAATATTCCCGTTATGCAGTGAAGACTTTTTAAATAGCAGAATTACAGTCCTATGAGTCTGCTAGGGCAGGCCAAGAACTTTCCTCTCACTAACATGGGGTGCAGGGACCTCATGTCCAGAGGTCATCAGTCTGAATATAACATCCTGGCCTATCCTGAATAAAAGCTCCACCTGAGCATTCTCGTTTGTTCTGTGCAAGTAGGTGATAAGAGCTAAAGGAGGATCTTCACTTATCCTCTCCTGACAGACACAAGCACCAGTGCCCCAAATCCCAGCGCAGGGCACCGTGCCTCAAGCAGGGAGCTGCAGCCTTGGCTCCCCGGGGCAGCCAAACCCCCTACACAGAAACCAAGCCCCAGCTGGTCAGACTGCAGAATGCAGAAACCCAGAAATCACTGCTCTTTCACAAAATACTGAATAAAAAGGATCAAAAATGACTGGCAATTAAGAAACAAAATCCTTTGAGCCTTGGACACAGCACTGAACATTCACAACAGAAAATACAAAGGAAGTTAAGTTCAAATGCAATTTAGGAACAAGTATTTGGTGTTTTATATGGGGCTGCTGAAGTGCTTATTCAAATCAATCTTAGGCTTTTATTAGCTTCCATTTTCAGAATCTGATGAGAAGTTGATCAGAAATACCTAAATAATATTCAGGCTCCTCAGCACCAGCACAGAGATCACACAAAATTCAGCAGGGAATAACAACTGTAGGAAACCCAAAAGGCTTTCAAAGTTTGTAGTAACCAGATCTCTATTCCATGAGGGGGAGGGAAAAAGAAAAAATATCTAAAGAAAAAACTTTGTAGATATATTCAGTGCTTTCAAGAGAATGGACAATGCAGCTGCTATGAATCTATTTGATCTACAGCTGTATGAACAACTGAGCATTCATGTCTACTGGGTCAGAGCCTGCCCAAGAGGAATCTAATGAGAACCTCACTAAAGCAGAACACTTTGTGGTTTCTATAGATTCATGCTTCTCTTTATATTACTGTATTTCTACAATAATAAATATTAAGAAAACAAAGATTCGCTGCTAAAATAATAGGAAAGGATGAACTCAAGTAACTCCTCAGACTTCCTTGCATGTTGTTTTATTCTATGACCCACTGAATGAAATAAAAAAAATAACAGTAATGCATCTAAATTTTTAGAAGCAGTTCATATTAACTTCACAAGAAAGTGCAATCACCTGCATGTGAGACTGCAGAACAAGAGCATCAGTTTCTGTTGTGTCTGCAGAAGGACTTCACCCACAGATACAGACAATTACTAGATATATACACCAAAAATGATGCACAAAAAGTACCTAGGGGCAGGTAATGAAATTAAACCTCTGGCCTTTTTCATTCTCTGAAGCTTCTCACCAGGAAAGAGTGAGCCAGGGTACAGATAAAAACTCGTAATTATATGGGCTAGCACATGTCTCCCATAACAGGTGATTTTAAACACACTTCAAGCCTTAATTAGCCTTTTCTTAATATCAGCTGAACATGAATTTCTACTAAAAACTCACTGCAGTCCTATATGGATCTCTACCAAATGCAGGTATATCTGTTTCTCCTTTCCACATAAATCCACTTTTCATTTTCACCAGATTTTCCCCCTTTTGCCCCAGTTACAAGCTAACCATCCACAGTTACACTATTTTTAAGTAGATATTATTTCAAACACGCCCAGCAAAAATACTGATTTATAGCAGTTTTCATAAGCATGAACAATAAAATTACTCGCGAGTTAGGATTTTTCAGAGGATGCTGAAGTCACATATTTCCTGTCACAACACCAACCTGTCAAACTGTGAGCATTAATGTAATTAACCCCAGATAAAGATGAAGTGACTTTTCAAAAATCATTTTGCTGCACTCTGGCCCTGAATTACCAGCTTAATAAAGATAAAGTGAAACACAGTCATCAGCCTCCCTCTTTGATGTTGTAACCTCTCAGCACATAAGGTGCTTAACAAGCAGCACTGGTGCACGGGATGGATTCTATGATGCAGCCTTCCCCGATCCAGAGAATTCAGACAAAGAACCTATCTCTGGTTAGAGGTGTTTGCAAACCAGTTCTGTCCTTTGACATTACTGAAGAAAATTCACAAGATCTTCTTAAGTGACCTACTGAAATCCTTCATATTGGCATGAATTCCAGGGACCTCGCATAAATGAGTCTGCAAGTTCAGAGTTTTACTACTATTTACAGTTATCAAACCTTTGTTGAAAAAAAAATCAAATGAAACCTGCATGGAATAACCCTTCCATCTCCCATAGCACCTAATGGGTCTACATGCAACAGCTGAGTTAAGTAGGTTGAAATCTTGTATTCCCTATGGGTCCCTCCCCATACAGGCAGCTGAAATCTCAACTTTACCTGATCTTTTCCCAGGTCAACTGACCAATACAGCCTAAAGCAGCAACACCCCAATCACAGAGGCTCCTTATTCCTTCTCTGAGCACAGCACATGCAATCAGCCCGGCTAGCAGCAGTCCTCCATGCTCCTCTGTGAGCTGCTGCCTTTCCTCCTCCTCCTCTAGCAATATAAACACAATGCAGGGACAAATAAGCACATTTTTAAAGACCAGCTGCTGTGGCAGAAACAAGTTTCCTGCGATCTGTATTCCACACTAAACTAATTACCATTTTTATGTCAGAACTGAAGCACCACTGCCTTTTAGCTTTGCCTATGATCAAACACTCCTAGCTGGATTCCTCAACAAGCTGACTTTCCTGCTCCCTGCACCTAGCCCAGCAAAACCAGGTCAGGTGCGGAACAGCAGCAGATGCTCCAGTTTCACCAATTAGTTAAATTTTTGCTGGTGCACTAGTGAGTTTCATTACCCCATTTTTATAGCACACAGCTCAGCTTCTCCCATGGCTTGCTGCCAGGTGAGAAGTACAAATTGGCAGAGCTTCCCTGACTTCAAGGAGCTCTATTATCTCCACATATATATATATACACACACACACACACAGCTGAAGATATAGTTCAAGTCTATGTGCAGTATAGCAACAAGTACAACTCCCCGTACACGTCACCATTCAATGCATACAGATACACAAACACCAATTACATTTTTGCACCAGGTTTTCTTTGCCGCTGGAACTCTGTAGATGCAGAGCACCCTGCCCCACTGCCTGGCAAAGCCAGGCCAGGCCGCCCCATCACCTCTGCCCTTGCACATCTGGGCAGGAGCCAGTTGGGAGGGGACACCAGGATGACACGGAAAACCCTCCTGCTCTGGGCGTTACTGCCGACAGCAGCTGGAGGAAGCAGGAGGCAGAAGGCCGGCACATCCAGAGCTGCAACACCCTGTGCATGGCAGCGGGTCCGGACAAAGCATCCCCAGGGCCTCTCTGCTCAGTAAGGGCTTCATTCCACAGCTTGCTCTGGAAACAGGGGCTTGATGCTGCTTTTCTGCCTGGCTTCATCTGCCAAAGGAAGTAATTCCTGCTGTGCCACTCTGCTGCCAGCCGAAGTCCCCTCAAGAGGCACCTTCAACCCTGCAGGGAGCAATAGGAAGGGGCAGGGGCCGTGGCTACCTCAGGAAGCTGTAGGAGAAGGAGCATTTTCTTCCCAAGCTTTCCAGACTAAGGAGCCCCTACAGCAACAAGACCAAGACTCACTGCAGAGCAAAGGCACAGGCAGCTCCTGCAGAGCCACCAGGACACAGGTGCAGGTCATGCACACAACAGCAGGTAGGATGGGGTAAAAATGATGTTTCCTGCACTTTGGCTGCTGTCCTAGAGGTCTCAAGGCCCTCACTGCCCCCAGCCATCCAAGGAATCTCCAAGTGCCCAGAACAGTTTTAGCAACACAGTTCTGGAGCCCAAACCAGTCCCATCACCCAGAGTCCTGAAACACTTGCAGGTCTAATTAGAAGATATCTTATAGATGCCACCTCATCAGCTGGGGTGATGTACTCAGCCATGCTGGTTGTCACAGACTTCCCAGGCTCCTGCCATCAGCTCCAGGGCTTTCATGCTGGTGACAGGTCATCTGGGCAGACACCTTGGTGCCTCTGCCGACAGGGCCCGGACCTGCCCGGCTTCCCTCACGCACTGTAGCTTCAGTTCAACATCCCTCCTGGCATCACCTGCTCCTCCTGCAGCTGCAGTGCCAGAGCTTCAGAGGCAGCAGGAAATATTACAGGGAGCCTGGAGAAGTCAGGTAATTTAGGTTGGATGAAGTACTTCACAGCACATATAAATACGTGAGGAGCGTGAAAAGCCAGGGCTGCCCCAGCTCTGATTGCTTTATAGCCTCATTAATCTATGACAAATGAGCTGAAATTACTACACAGTCTAAATACTGGGCAGGGATCTACAATGCTGTAAGACGAGGCATAAATAACACAGTGAAACTGGGGTGTTTTGCATGATATACACGGTCACGAGCACAAAAATAACCACCCAGATGCAGGAGATAGTTGTCAGGAAAGTGATAAGGAGTGAGAATAAATGATATCTAACTCTAATTAGACCTCGAGCGCTTTCATTCTCTCAGGGTGACAAGCCCATGGTGCTGCAGCCTGTGGAAAGACCATGACTCAGAGCAGTGCTCTGCCCCAACTGGATCCCGCAGGTCATTCCCGCCCGGACAGGAGCACGGCCCGAGAAGGGCTCACCCGGCCATGCACACGCTGCAGGACAGGGCAGGGGACAATATCCCCTGAGGCAGGGACCAACAGTGGAGCCTGGGTGCCTCTGTGCTCTCCCCACACTCAGCTTAGCATCAAAACCAGCAGAGCAGCTCTTTTCTCACCGCACCTGTTTAATACTCTGCACACTCGAGTACCATTACCAAGATAAGCTTTCAAGTAAAATCAAATATCTAAATACCATCCAGGCAGATTTTGCAGATGGAGAAGCAGAAATTAAGGACAGAAGAGGAAAACAGTCTCACTGGCAAAAAAAATCCTTTCATGAATGTACATAATTTGCCAGGACCCTCAATGCTAAGGAATAATCATTTCCAAGGCTTTTGCAGCTGCGATTCTTGAGCTAAGCAGCAGAAAAAAATCAAATAGTTGTTACCAAGAGAAATTAGCACCTCATTTTATTAATGAAGTGTCTGGGCAAGGAATGTTCGCCTGCTCCGGGCAAATAAACGGGCAATAATCATATAGGATTTGAAAGGAGGCAAATCAGTATGTTTTGGTATTTAAAGCAAGCAAACTCAGTCATGAGTCTTGAGAGGTGGCCCTGGTGCCCTCAGGGTGCCTGCCCCTAGGAAAGGACAGCAGCACATGGGGCTTCACATCCCTTTTGCCAGGACACTACATGTTGCTATGAGCAGCAGTAAGGCCAGCCTTCCAAAACGCTCCAATGCACAAGCTGGAAAGTGAGCATGCACCCAGAAAGCACAAGGCTACAAGGAGCAGAGAGTAACAGCGGCAAAGGAGAAGGAAAAAGGGCACCATTGAGAGGATGCTGCTGGCCTCCAAAATAAACAGCACGCTAGGGGCTTAATCTAAAGCCCATTGAAAACCATGGAGTGCCTCCAACTGCTTTCAATAGGCTTACATGGAGACTGGGCAGCTTTTTCCTTTCCTGGGGCTCTCAAAGGAGTCAGATCAATGCCCTGTGCATCTCCAGGGAGCCAGGCAGCTGCACAGGCTGCTCTGTCATGTGCTGCCTCCCAACGCGGGCTCTTCATCGCCACATCTCGCTCCTCACTCTGCTCCGTTCCTCCTGCCCTGGATCAACAGCTGCATGGCCAACGTTTGCCAAATGCTATCTCAAATCCATCATAACATATACAAATCTACCTTGTAGTAACAGAAGGTTTTTTCTGCAGCCTCTGGGAACACTGAGGCAGATTGGGTCATGAATCAAGACACAGGTACCAGGCCCCACAGGGTCTCTCACTACAGAAAGCCCAGCTCGTAGCTCTGCTGCTTACTTCATCATGCGCTTTCTCGACCCATCATACTTCCCCTCCACTCTCCCCACTCCAGAGAAGCTCTGAGTATTTGAAGAAACCCATGCTGATGCTATACAAATTGGTAGCTCCTCTTGCTACAAGAGATCAAGTTAAGACACATCTTGCACGTGCAAGTCACAGCTCAGAGATGCTCAAAGCAGCAAGAGCAATGGGTCCAAACCCATTTTTCCCCTCCCTTCACAGAAAAAAAAGCACCAAGAGACTGATGTTAGTCCCAGTTTTATCAGATGCTCCTGAGTGGGAACAGCAACATCAGGAAACATCAAACACAAACAATAAGAGCGGAAATCGAGATGGGAAATGAGAGGGGAAGCCAGGACAGTGCTTGACTGCGGGAGCTGAGTCAGCCACCAGCAGCAAAAAGAGAGCAGAACCTCAAAAATAGATAAATGAAACAGACTGCAAATTTTAAATTTCAGATTTTAAGTTTAAGATTGTATCTAAGTTATTTTCTAGTCACCTCTGTTGGCAAATGGAGCAAGTGCCACACACGCCTGGCAGCAGCCCACCATCCTGGTCAGGCTTCTCAGTTTCAGCATCTCTCAAGCTGCAACAACATTAACTCCCCAATGGGGGTCAAGCTAAGACCATTCCAATAGTTAAAATATTATTGCTGTATAATGGGCACAAATGAGAACTCAACATTTGCTAACAATTATCCTATCCATTAACTTCAGCCTCCCCCTCATACTTCAAATGGAAACAATGCAGTAACTGAGCAGTACCTGTTGGCAGCCAAACTTCAATAGATGGAGAGGAGGGGCTGGAAGAGCTTCCTAAAATAAAAACTCTCCTTTTTTACCCTTTGAGATATAAAACAGGTTTTCAAACAAGCCTTGCCGTTATCAGAGCTGTGAATCAATCAGGACTTTTCGGCCATAATTAACAGGTATTCATTTTCATGGGCCCAATTCTTCGCTTGCCAAGACTGTGAAAATTATAATGCATTTTTCCCACTCTCCTTGGAGAATATGATGCAAGTTGGGCCAGAGAAAGGAAGTCATTTGGAGCAGGAAGAGGATGCTTGGAAGCAGCTTGTAAACTTATATTAGACTTTCTATGGTCATAAGATGGAACTAACATTAAAAACCCTGCCATTCTCACCCAGGTTGACTGCTGACACTGAAACCCCAAACCTCTTCCTTGGCCTTCCTGTTCCAAAAGGCTGTTCTGCCCCTCCTCACTGCTCCAGAGAGATCAGGAGCTCAGCTCTTATCCCACACATGGGGCTCAAAGGAAAAGAGGACATCAAGCCCTGGGAAACCAGAGCATCCTGCCCCTCTCTCAGCCTTAGACTGAAGGGTAGAACTTCCAGTTACCACTAAGCCCAGCTTGAGCCAGTTTCACTGCCTCTGCTCCCATATTCCAGTTTTCCAAGTCTTGAAAAACCTCACATGGAAGAGAGGGCCAGACTTCCTTCTCACCTTCACCTTTCATGCAGCTGCTCTCCTGCATCCTAAGCGTCTCTTTCATCCCCCAGGAAGAAAGAAGGAGCAGGGTGGAGAAGAAATGATTGGAGGAAGAGTCAGGAGACAGCTAGGAGCTCTTGGATCAGGAAAACCTCAGTAGCTAGTCTCAGGGTGGTAGGGAAAGGGGGAAAGCTGAGAGTGGCTGTAGTTTTCCATACGAGCATCTCATCAGGGGCCCATTCCTGGGGCAGGGAAACAGAGGAACCATCAGCAAGGAACTACCCCTCATCAGTAGCATTAACCAGACTGGCCAGACCCAGGGGGACTCCAACCTTCCAGCAACAAGTTCCTTTGGGAAATGCATCACAGCACAAAATTCATTTGTACAGTTTGTGCAGAAATGGTAGGGGGAAGAAACTCATGGAATCAAAAAATTCTGGTTGTTATCACATTTCCAAACCCTCTAGGAGTAAAGGTGGCTGCATACAGTATCTTTATCCCTCCCTCCTGCTGATTCTTAAATCCCCCTCCCAGAGGGGCACAGCAGTCACCACAGCACAACTCCTATTTCTGTACAGCTAAATTATACACAAGCCTCCACCAGGTAAAGCTGCAGCGCGGCACCCTCTGCTTCTCAGGCTGCTAATTCCCAGCCACTACCACAGGGATCTGCTTCCACAGCCCTTTCCATGCCCTGCTCAGTGGATGGGCACTGTCTGTCACCAGAGCAAGGTCTGTCACCTGCTGACTGCACATTTGGAATATACTCTACTGAAAAATGGTTATTTATCTCCAAGTGTACAGGATAGCCCTGCAGTGTCAGCTCTAATGAATGGCCCTTGATGATGCTACACACCCTCAAAATACTGCAGGGGAAAGCACATTTTCCAGCTGTTTGCACCTTATGCCAGAGCGCATTTCCATCAGCAATTTCCTTTCTAAATATTCTGAGGACTGCTGCAAGTTTTTCATAATGGTCATAATGCAGGATGAGGCAGGAGAAAAGCAGTCAAGGCTTCTGTCTATACATTGCAATTAAGGGGACTTGCATGAAAAGTGCAGATGAGAAAGTGCTGGGAATTAACGACGGAGCTTCCAGCTTCCCGGGGCTGGGGGCCGTGGGCCAGGGTGGCTGTCCCGCTGCAGCCCTGCTCCTGCTGCTCCCCCTCATGGGGACATTGGACATTGCCGAGTGCTCCAGGAACAGCCTCAGAAAGCCCAAAACTAGGACTCTCTGCCAGAACCCGGTGCTGCTCCCGGAGCAGGGACAGGCCAGACAGAAGCTGCTGCGTGTCCTCGGGGCTGTGCTGGAGTCCTGCCCTGGGACAGGGGAGGATCACACCGATGGCTGAGCCCAAAGGCTCAGGGTGGCTGTGCATGGACCAGCAGGAGAAGGGGCTTCTCCCCAGACGCCTCCTCCAGTGCACAGGGAACAGCTAGGGTATGGAGAGCCTCCCAAATCCCCTTCATTGCAAGTCACTCTTGATTCCAGCTCCCAGAAACTCTACTAAACAACCACAGAAACCCTCATTTAAACTAAAAAGGTAACAGAAACATTCCTCTCATTAAGGCTAACTCAACATTTCACCAGCAGCAAGTCTGCATTTCTCTTACCTGAGACTCAGTAGACAGACACGTCCTGGAGCCGAATGCTGCCTGCGAGACCTACTGCCCGCCACAGGCCATAGGAGCGTCGCCAGTGCCGTGCCCAGTGCTCCCCAAACCTCAGCTCGAGCTTCGCCAGCGCTGTGCCCAGTGCTCCCCAAGCCTCAGCTCGTGCCCTCGCAGCAGCCGCCGCTTCCTCCTGCTGCCATGAGCCACCCAGCGAGGGCCCGAGAGGCGGCTGGAGGCAGGGGAATTCCTGCAAGGCTGCAGGAGAAGGGGCAAAGCACCAAAGCACCTCCCAGCAGGCTGGGACAAGAGAGTGCCTGTCAGGAGGCCCAGGCAGCCGCCAAACTGGTCAGGCCTGTTGCAGCCTCTGCCTGCAGCCGGCTCCCAGGAGGGCTGGAGCAGCCCTTGCTCCTGTCCCACTTTGCAAGAGGGGAAACAAAGTGCCTTGCTAGGATCTGAGAGTCAAGCCAAGCTCAGCTGTTTTCAAGGATTATATTTGATAGCTAAAGAACATAAAGTTAGAATTTAACTAATGCAAAACACAACAGAACAAGCTCTTTCCTCATGATTTTCTTTACGCATCTGCATTTCTTTAGTTTTGTTGCTCAGCATTGCAAGCTGTGTTCCTACTTCTCTGACCCTTCGTCCCTTGCTAATGCTCTGCTATTACAGGGACTATGATGACTGAAGACAGCTAGCATCACCTTACAAAACAGCAGCTACTGCTGCCTGTCTTCATGTGGAAGGAAAGAATCCATGGATGTTTCACAAGAGTTCTGCTTGATCTACAAGCACAATCTACTATGGCTTTCTTATGCCTTTAGTATTCAGTCAAGTTCCTTTATCTGGGGTTGCAATAGCTGTTTTCTGTTAAATATTGCAAGTGATCTATGACCAACACCTTTAGACAGTCGGGACTTAATTGCAGTGATTTTGATCTTCCCATCAATCTCAAAAGGTTGATCCCACTCTGTCCTGGCAGCATTTTGGTGCCAGCAAGCACAGGAGGCGGCCATCTGGGACAGCAGAAGCTTCCCCTGATTCTACCACAAGAAAGATCAATTCATATCAGCTCAATGCTCCCAGACCTCAGGTCAGTTTTCCTCATTTTCACCAATATAATGAGCTCCTGGTTGGAAGCCAAGCTGCTAGAGGCCTCATCTGCACTATCAGCTCCCTGCGGGTGCTGCTTTGCTGTATTCAGCTACCGTGGCCTTGCTGCTGAACCAGCATCAGAGGCAGTGGAGCACACGGAGCCGCTCCACAGCACACCCCTGCACCAATGGGGCAACATGGCACAGCCAGGTATCCAGCTCACCTGGAAGCAGAAGCCAGGATGCCCAGCTTAGAGATTTGGATTTTCAGAATTTAACTTGTATACTGGGCTTAATGTGTGTGTGATCACATCTGGCATGCTTTGGGCTGCTTTGCTATGAGAAGCCTTTATAAATTTATGTCTTTAGTTCTGTTGCAGTCTCCTGGGTCTGTGTATATCTCATTTTAATAGCCTTCTGCTTCACACTACCATGTATGATTTCATCCTTCTAATCATTTCACTCCTCCTCCTATTCCAATCCTTTCTGGGATGCCACAGCAGAGACAACAGAAAATCAATTTTGCCTGGAAGAGTCTCTCACATTTGGATGGGGTGCAGCTCTTCAAAACAAGCTCCCTGTCCCAGTCTGCTAGGAGACAGCTCAGATCACAGATTAAACTGGGTATAAAGACGCTGTTGCCAAATTAAACTGTGGCCTTACTCCTGATAATGTTCCTGGTGCTCCCTTTTCCAGCAGCTGTTATTACTGCCTGCCTCCCTGCATTAGAGATGCAAAACCCACCTTGCTTCAGACACCTTTAAGTTCACCTCTGCATAAATCTTCCCTCCAGTAGATTAATGAATGAACTGTTTCCAAGGTACAGAAATATATGTTACCTAATTAGAGGAGTCAGGCTGGAGCAGATCCTTTAAACAAACACATCCTGAGTAAGCTCTTCTAGCCCAGGCCTTCCCCTCTTCCCCCTAGGAAGACTTGCCAAGCAGTTCCTCTGAGCAGAGGACAACTTCATTGCTGCAGGACCGGTCTTTCCAAGGCACACAGCTCTGCAGCCTGTTTGAACCCCACTCTCATTCACAAAGTCTTTCCAAGTTGCCTCCCAGGTAAATTTTGCTGCATTTCTGTACCTAAGCACGTGGCTCTTCAGAAAGCAGCTCTACCAGTTAAAACCACCCAGGACCCAGCTGAGACTTTCCAGTCTCTCCAGCTTTTCTCTGGAGCAGGGAGGGCCTCCAAGCCCCACACTGCAGTGCACAGGCTGTCACAGCTGACCCTCCACAGCTGCAGATCCCCAAAGCTCTTGTACACCAAAAAATCCAGCGCACAGTTTGGCCATTCACCTGACCTGCTGCTGCTTCTGCAGGACCAACCCACTGTACAGTAGCAACTTGCACCAAAAAGCATAAGGTGGAGGCAAAACACCATTTTCAGCCCAAGTGGAAATGGGTAGGTGTGATCTGGCACAGCAGACTTGCACTTCTCAGAACCAGTGATGCTCAGACATGCAATTTGAATCATGCTCTGCTCAACATACACTGCTTGGTTAATGTCTGGATTGTAACAGGAAGCACACAACATCAGTTTAACCTCAGATTAAAGGATACACAGCTCAGTCTGAGGCTCTCGGAGCATCCCCTCCCGCCCTGGCTCTCACCGCAGGACCCAGTGTGCACTAGAGGGCAGCCAGGACAAGGCTCTGCTCCTGCTGCCCAACTTCTGGGCCAGCAAAGAGCCTCCCCAGCCCAACAGGCCTCCAATTTTCTGCACCCGTTTCCACAGGCAGAAACCACCCCATTTGCCCAGAGCCCATTTTCCACAGAGCAGCACCGTATCCAGCCCCGCGCTGCAAAACGACTTTCCAGTCACCCAAACCACACAAGTGGATTTGCCAAAGCAACAGCATCAGGAAGAGCGAGCAGCCTTTTCCCCACGTGTGGCTCAGGCAGAGCAGCTTCAGCTCTCTGCCTCCTGGGGAGCTGTTTGCAGAGCCCCAACTGCTCAGACCCAAGCCCCAGCTCTGGCAGTCAGTGGTGGTTCATGTAAGATATAGGGAACATTTCCACTGAGACCTCCCCAGGACCCCAAGAGCAGCAGCAGCCAGACACCCAGAAGGCAAACTCTGTCTTCTGTTTCATAAAAAGATTTTCAGCTTGTCCCTTACCAGATATTCATCTGGAAGAACAGAGCAAAGGTCACACTCAGCTCTTCCTAGAAAGTTTGCCTGGAGCAGTTTTACCTTGCAAAACTTCCACCGCAGAAGGCAGCGGTTGAAGTCACTGTTTCAGACACCTGCAGTAACTTTGATACTTGGGCAGAGGCAAAAACTAGTCCTCCTTTGGGGAGGCCTATTATTTTAGTTCTCTTTGCACAGGAATTTTCAGACATAAAAAGAAAGCAAGCCCCTTTGGAGGCCATCATACCACTTTATAAGCACTAATTCCATGGATTTTTAATTCTTAAACCTCAGTATTTTAGCAGCACATATTGATTTTGGAAGCAGACAAAGCAAGTGAGGAATATGCAGTGACAGACAGGAATAATTGCTGAGAAAGACAACTAAGCAAAAAAGCATATACACATATATTTTTCATCTAAGTTACAGAAAGAGCTGAGAAAGTCCACCTCTTTCCTTGCTTGAAAACAATGGCAAGCTTCCCATCGGTTTAAACAAGAACAAGCTTTAAGCCTTGAAAGCCTGGCTACAGAAAGAAAATCTGACCATATTATCTAGACACTTTGGAATAGCCTTCAGTAATCTTCAAGCCAGAAATTCACATAAAATGTACTTTGTTTGACCAAAAACATTACATGACAGCAATCCTTTAAATGACCTTAAGCTTTGCAGCTTTCACACCCAGCATAAAAGTACAGGGCATTTCTACAGCTGGGCCTGTGATGGGGCTGCCCTTTGAGTCAGCTGGGCTGAATTTGTGCCCAGCAAGCCCAGATTCCTGCAGATCCTTTGTTTTTCTTTTGAGGACTTGTGCCAGGTAACAACTGCGTGTGTCTAGGGAGGGGACAGCACCAACGCTCCATCTCGGGTCATTCAGATCCTCCCTGAAACCTCACAGTTCCTGCATGGACCTTCCAAGAGGCCTCCCCCAGGGTTAACCACTCCGTGGGCTCTATCAAAGCTCCCAGCTACAACCCCAAACGACCATGGGCTTCTGCCTCGTGTAAGGTGTGAAATCCTGCCGGTCCTCTCCTTGGAGCAGGCCTGGATTCCAGTCTCTGAAGACCAGAGCAGAAAAGAAACAGAGCAAACAGAGAAGGGATTAGTGTTAGAAATTAACATAACACCCCAATCCTTGTTTATTCACTGCATCCCACAAGGAAAATACTTGCCTTATCAGAGTGGAGGAGAAAGCACAGACAAGCCTAATAAAGGCAAGCTGAGTTTGAGAGTTATTTTTAACTAATTCCCCCTTTTTGTTCCACATTATTCTAATTAAAGGGTTGTGATTGTACAAAGCACCTGATGTCACACTACAAAGTGACAGGGATCTTGGTTTAAGTTGCTGAGCACAACCGCTAAAGAGACTGTTTTGATTCCTGGCACAATATGAAGTTTTTGCCATGTTAACTCAGGAGAGAAGCACCCTCCTGCAGAGCCACAGCCAGACCACATTCTGCACAGAGCCTTGCATTCCCCAAGTTGTTTTCCAGTCAAGCACACACCACTTGCACAGCAATAGTGATGCATGCAAGGAAGCTCTCACTTCATTCTGTCATACAACACACCCAGAAGCAAAAAGATTTTTCACTTAAGAAAAACAAATGGAAAAAAATGTGTGCTGAAGATCTAGTTGCTCAAAATGAGCCTCTTGCCTCAGCTGGAGGAAAGAGGAGGGCACAACACCAAGGAGTGCTCATGTGCAGCATCTCTGGAAGATGCCAGGCATTAACCTGGGCTTCCCTGCCCCATGTAGGAGCCACAAGCCAGCCCAGGGACCATACTCATCCCCAGGCTCTGGTTCAGACATCTGCAGGGACACAGCAGAACAGGGGGAGCACAGCTCTGGCTTTCTGCACTACCAGAGGCAAGAAAAGGAGCTCGGGGCTCTGCAATTGCGTGTTTTCAAGCACTTATCTTCCTCCAGAAGGGAAGCACTTAACACAAACAGCCAGGACACCCACCCTGGAAGACTGCCTGCCAGGAAATGCAGGCTCCTATTTATGAGCTGTGACTTTCCACAGAAATTGGGAAGTATCTTGAGAAGGGTTGAGAAAGATGCAAGTCTGGCAGCCTCTACACAGAAGCGCTGTGCTCACAGCCCCCCTCCCAGTTTGGCAACTCATCCGTTAAAAGAAAAGGGGACTCAAGTGACTTGAGGTTCTTACTTGCCACTGAGCCTCCTCTTACCTACTTCTCACCCCGTTTTGTCAGGTCTACCTCTTCAAGCAAAGCATTGCTCTGCTCCTGTTAGAAGCAACTGTCACAAAGCATGAAAGACAGTGGTTTTCCGCAGCTTGAGGCGAGACAGAGGGCATCCAGAGAGCCACTCTGCCCTGTAGGGCCACCCAGGGCTGCTGCAGGACAGGCAGCGCATGGGAAGGGCAGCAGGCACCTGCCTGGCTCAGGTCAGCACTGATCACCAAGTGCCACTTTGCAGAGCCAAGGCCCCCAAAATCACATCTCAAACTTCTGCATGGGTTCATTTGAGCTAACCAGTTTTGTGCCCATTTTCTGGGGAAAAGCTAAGCACCAGGCTGGGTTATATATACACACGTGTATGCAGCAGCAAGCTGATACCAAATTCAAGTGGCTTCTATAATTAGCACTCTGAAGTGATCTCTGAGCCCTGAGTCACCTTTCTGAACAGCTCTTTGCAAGATTCTTGTCCCCATACAGCTACCCTGGGATGCAGCCTTGAAAATCCTCCATTCCAACACACACAGCCAGGGATCATCTTTGGTATGAGTTCTAGGAGGTGGCAGCCTGAAACAGTGCAAAGTGCTAGTTCCAAGGAGAATCTGCATAAAAGCTTTGAGCCTACTAGAAAAGTATCTATTAAAACACCAAGACTCCAAGAATAAGATATTTAAAACACAAGAAAGACAAAACAAGAGGACTTGTCTGTGAGAGCTGGAAACATGATGCAGATTTATCACTGCCCCATCATTACCAGGAGGGCTGGAGATTTGGCAAGGTCTAAAAACACAGCAAAGGACAGAAAGGGTGGGTAAGGATCCATTCTTAGGGTACAGCAGCCTCTAAATGACAGGGGTTAGGACAAGAGCTTCCTCTAAGGCTGCCTGCTCCATAGCTGCTCTGTATGGAGCAGCAATTGTCAGCTGGCTCCTATCCCTTAAAATGACTTCCATCTGCCTTCGCCCAGACTGATAGCCCAGCTCCTGGCATAAACAAGGCAATCCCAACCCAGCAGCTCCTTGCTCCACACCCCACAGCGCTTTCCCCGCTGGGAAGGGCACTTCCCAACATCCTTCAGAGCTCTCTGGACAGATTCTCCCAGTCCTGCATCACTTACCACAGCCTGGGAGAAGGGTAAGGGCAGCTCCCTCCAAAGTCACCCCAGCCACAGGGAAAGTTTTAGGATAACTTCCCTCCTAGGAAGGAATAAAGTATTCAAAAACCACAAACAACAACAAAAAAAATTTCCCTATGCACTTACAGATGCATCGTGGGCTGACACCAAGTCAAAGCATCTGTAGATCACCCACCTGCTGTTCTCCTGGAGTCAACTCAGCAGTATTTGATCTACAACAAGCCTCAAAAGCAGCTTTAACCCTTTCTGCAAATGCAGATGTGCTCATTTGCAGCTTGTAAAAGCCTGAGTATGTTTTCAAATCTATATTTCAAGCCAAAATAGAAAGCACTTCTTGCTACAAAACTAGAGAGTATTTTTCACTGCTAGAGTCTTTCTTTCTGGAGCCCATTCCTTTCTCACAGACAGGGGAAAGGAAGCCCATACCAAGGAAGTACCTCATCTAACTTTACACATACAAAGGACATTTTCAAGTAGGGAACAGCAAGTCTCAGCCCAGGGTCCCATCAACAGAAGCACAATCCCTCCTCCAAGTAACTCAAATGGTGCTGAAAGGGAATATTTAGAAAACTCCTGCAGGAGTCTCCTTTTACTGCCCACCCTTCTTTATTGTTCCTAAATGCTCCATATACTTTTAGAAAAAATTTCAGGTCCAGGCTCCAGGAATCCAACTACTGCATCCCTCAAACAACCAGCATGTAATAGAGCTACAAGGGCTGAGGCTCCCAGCACCAAATCCACCCCCTTGTGTCAGCTCAGTGCATCCTCTCAGGAAAACGGATCATTCCTTTCCACTTTGGACAGGAACTTCACATCCCTAATGGTTTTCCCTTAACCTTTGGGGAAAAAACAGCATGTTTTCACATCCTTTCCCCCCCCCCCAACCTGTTCTTAGCAGCTCTCCCAAATAACAGAATGGTACTTGATAAAGATACAAACACACACTTGAAAAGCTAATTAACGATCCTGGTGAGATCAGCATGCCTTAAGGCCTTAAGCAAGGCTGATAAGTCTGATAAAAACAGCATGTTCTTCTTCCAAGTGCTCTTTATCCCGATAGCCACATTTAGTTCCCTGCTGGGGAGCCATTCTTGAGATGGGATCAGCCCAGACTTCCCACTGGCCTCACAGGCCAAACCATCCGCGACAAGCCGCGGTGTCCACCAGGAACCGGCCAGCAACAGCCCGCCAGTGCCAAAGGGTGAGTGTCTGTTCACCAAGGAGGATGAATAGGAGAGCCTGAAAGTGGTGAATCCTGTAGTCCCATGCCAGGGGCTGAAGGGCCTGGTTTCTGAAGTACCATAATTTCTACTGATCCAGGTTTAAAACAGAAGTTTTACTCACTGAGATCTGCTGCCCAGGGAGCAGCAGGGAGATCTGCTGCATCCTGCTTTTATTCCACTTTATCCAGCTGTCATTTCTTGAAAGACATATTTACTCATCTTAAATGAGAAAAAAGGTGAAGAGGTAAAGGGTGGAAAGCAGAAAACCTCTCAGAATTAGCTGTACATATCTTGCCCTCTCATTCTGATTTGCAGTATTTGCTACACCAAAGCATCTGTGCAGCAGATACCAGAGCAAAGCTCTTGTCAGAGGTTCACACAAACCTTTATTACCAATGGCAGAAATCTTCAAATTCAGAGACACAAGCCCTGCAGCTGCATAGGATATTTCCCCCGATCAAGATAAGCCATTGAGATTCAAGGTACCAGTTCTTATTCATATCTTTTGGTAATTCAGCATGAGATGCTACTTTTTCCAAAGCATCTCCAGGCTGCAGCTCCAGGGCCCGAGGGCAGGCTGCACAAAACCCATGACAGGCCTGGCCAGAGCAGCTCATTCTGCAGCCCTGTGGCTGCTCCACAGGCTCTGCTCAGCACAGAGGGCAATGGCAAGCAGAGGCCTGTCAGCTCAGTGCACCTACCGGGGAGTTCCTGCAGGGCTTCATGGCAGGGGCAGCTGCAGGCATTGCAGGGACCTCTCCTTCTTGCCGGAGCTGAAGGCAGCCCCAGGGCTGATTCCTTCTAAGCCAGGCTGAGAGCTGCTCCTCACCGCATTTAAAGGAAACCAGGGGATCCCCCTGTACACATGCCCTCCACCTCCCAACACCCTTGCCTCACCAGGAAGAGCACCAAGAACAGCACCCAGCCCTCTCCTCCTGTGCCCATCTGCAAATTCATGCATCTTTGCCAGGACACATTCAGTTAAAGTATCAGGACACCAAAACGCCAAGCCACAAATCAGTGCCTGACACCAGCTAGAGAGCCTGTGCAAGCAGTGACCTACAGCGAGCTGTTCCCGCACTCACCCTGCTGCTGTCTGCTCAGGAGATTTTTCTTCCTCGAGAGGATTGCAGCAACAAAGGAACATAAAGAGAGAGGTGGGAGGACTGCAGCAGCACAAGGGAGATGAGGAGCTGGGGACTCCTTTTCTTTGATGTTCTGGTGATCACGTCACAGCAATTACTATGCTGAAGGCTCTGCTCTATCACTGGTAAATAAATCATGCAAGGAAATTAATTGCACCACAAGTCACTGCAGGTAAAAATGATAAGAGAGAAGTCAGAGCATTTCAGACACACAGAGGATAAACTTCAAAATAGTAGTAGAAAATATAGACTAATGTATACTTTGGAACATTTCTCCAGTAACTGTAAAAGCCTGGGCTTGAACAGGAGATTTTAGATCCATCCTCAGTGCTTTGGGAAATAAAGCCAGCAGTTAATATGTATTTTACTGGAGACATGAAAAGGATGGAGAGCCAAAGAGAACATTTCTGTGCAGAAGAGCCTGGCACTTGGGTTTCTGGAACTGTCTGTCTGTCGTGGTGTTAAGAAGTGAAAGACTAATTAACTTTCTTCATTTGGGAGAGCTCCATATCCCACCATCTCTTTTCATTTCCCTTTCCCTTGCAGCTAATAAATGACCTGATCTATGGCATAGCACAATTAGATGGAATCCCATCCCCAAAATGTTTCCCAGGGCATTCCAAGGAAGAGGGGCATCCCAAGCACCAAGTTCTGATCAGTTGACTCCAATATTGCACCACATAGATGAACAGGTAGAGCCATGCAAAAGTCAAGAGACTTGCCCAAGATCAGAAGAAGGGCCATGCTGAGATTAGCACAGCCAAGGCTCTGGCTACACACTTGCACAGTGAAAGAAAACTTCAAAATGCACTAAGCAACTGAAAGCCACACTAAAACCTCCCAGGTTTGGGTCAGAGACAGCACAGGAGCCCCAGGATTCCCTGTGCATCCTGCTCCCATGCCAAGGACCTTGCACCTGCACCCCGTGGCTTGGGGACAGCACAGGGAATGGAGAAGAATGAGGCAAGGACAGGATGGCCCCAGCAACACAGACCTCAGCCTTTCCCTGCCTGCAGGGTCATCTTCCCTCCCAGGTCACCTTCTGCTCCCTCCCATTCAGCCTCTTCAGCAAGCACCGTTTTCATAGCTAGAGGCCTTGGGCTCCAGCCCATCCCTCTGCTCTAGACACCCTCTCAAACACCTGCTCTGCAATCCAGAACATCCTTAAGCTCCTCCATCAGCTCCAATGCCCCTTGGATCTAAGGTGAGATAATTCATTGGCTTGTGGTGGCAGCCTCCATTTGCCCTTCCCAGGCAGCACCATCCTGATGGGGAAACTGCCTTAGCAACCTTCCCAAGACAAAACTAAAGCAGCCCTTGCTGAAACACAGCACAATTCCAACCAAAGGAAAGTCCCCCTTTCCAGTTACTCTTGCAGCTGATAAAACAGTCTGCCAAGACTTTTAGGAACAAAAATTAAACACTGATCTCAATTAAATTCTGTTTGAGCCAATGCTATCAGAGGAGGAAATGGGATTTTCCACTAGCACAATTCCGCTGTCTGTGCAGAATAACCAGGGCTGGGAGCCTCTCCTAAGGCTGGATCAGGAGGTGCTGGGTGGGTGGGTGCTCTGCCTTACAACCCTCTCCCATGCACAGTGGGGATGTAGCCAGCACCGAGCTGCCCCCCACAGCCCTTAGGAAGCAAAAGGGCCAACCACCAGAAGCGTAAATCCCTCTTGGTTACATTTTGGCAGCAACAGTTAGAAACCTGCAAAGGCAACTGACACGAGAGGTTCCTAACCGGCTTTAGCAACTTCCCAGAGGCAGCTGCCTGTGGTAGCAACCCTTCTTCCCAGTGCAAACACTAACTTTTCTTCACCCTAGCATTCCCTATAGGCTAGGAGCTAATTTACAGCAGTTCATTAGGCTACTGCAACACAAGCAACAGCAGCTCTGGCCCTACCTTTCCTGGAGGTATTCCCACAACTGGCACCCCTCCCTCGCAAAAAGGCAATTAAGGAGGTTTTTACCAGCTCTCAGGAGATCATAAGGCAGATGCTGCCAAACAGGTTCACTCTGTTTTTACCAATTTCAGCAGCAATTCCTCTCTTAAGCCCCCCTGCACGACAGGCACTCGCACAGACAGATGAAGCAAACGGGGGTTACTGCAATGCCGGTGACAGGTCGCACTGCTCAGGACACAGCTTGCAGCAAGGCCAGGGCAGAGCTCTCTGCATCAGGACCCACTGCCCTTCCTACACTTTGCAGGATTCCCCATTCCATCCAAGACCCAGCCTCCCAAGCATTTACCCGAGACTCCTCTTACATTTACAGCTCTCTAAGGTAACAATGAGCACGCAGAAAACCCTCGCCTGCAAAGGCCTCCTTAAAGATAGGCAGAGCGCAGCACATTGCTGCCCACATCACACAGGCACTCTGGATTCAAGCTCCACTTAGGGCAGTTGCTCTTCCTATTTCCACAATTATCACATTTTTACTAAACCCAGCAAGACACAGCCTGACTACTAATAAATATTGTTACACTTTTACAGCAGATACATTTATCACAGTATGGGATCACTCTGTACTCCATTATTCAGGTTTAGACAAGGGGAAAAACAACCCATTCAATATTACTGTAATCAGGAGCTCTATGGTTCTAGCAGGTTAAAAAAAGGTATCCTGGGCTTTATGACAGGGAGGCCACTCTTCTCCATGTGCACATACCTGACATCACCGGCTCTATGACCATTTCCAGAGAAAATATTTCAGCTACAGTGTTGTTGCTACCCTGCAATATCAGTATTGAAAAGTTTCACTTCATGGTGGTAGGTTTCAATTAATTTGGCTTTCTGCCTTGCCCCAGACTCCTTAGACATATGCCACATATGTAGCTTCAAAGCAAATGTTTTCTTGAAATAGCTACAGAAGTGAAGATGGAGCACGACAGACTGTTTTAAGCCATCAGTGGTCACAGCAAAAGAGAAGACAGCTGAAATCCACAGTTGCTTGTACAGACTAGTACCGTAATCTCCAAGTCAGTCACTAGGAAGGAGATAAAGTTGAGAAACTGCACAAAGGGCCAGAAAACCCACCCCCACGGATCCCCTGCAGTGTGCCTGGTCCTCAGTGTAATCTGTTCTCAAGCAGCAGCTCTACCTTATGCACATTCCTGCTAAATTTCCCAAGTCAGCTTTCTGGTGCCTGGTCGAGACTTATCTGAGGAATTCCTTAACAGGGCGCAAGTCCAAATCAGGCCTGTACCTGTTCTCTCAGCTTTCAGGGCTTTCACCTCTTGTTGCACCACACTGAACCGTTCTCCTGCCTCAGTATTTGCTCCTGCCAAATACTTGCTGTTAGGTTTCCTTGCATTGCCCCACACAAATCCCCTCTTGCATTGAGATTTGTCCTTAGACCTTGTCTGTGCTGCAAAGGGGCATAATTTACTCCAAACTCCAGCCTTCAAAATCAAATAGTTTACTGTAGAATTTACCACACTGGTTGTAAGAGCCACTTGGATCAGAAAGAATTAAAACAAGGGAATATGCCCAGGAGATATTTCCTAGTGAGAAGGGCTATGGCACAAGCCCCACAGCAGGGCCAGATGTGTGGTCTGAAAGAAGTCCCAACAGCCTGAGGTGACAGGCACTGCTGCTGAAAACTGCTCTTCAATCTGTTGGAGCCCCAGAGGGGAGCAAGCTACACAGGTGTTCAGCTTCATCTCCAGCAGATTTCCCTAGTCAAACAAAACCTCCTCCACCAAAAGCCTTTTATATGTTTCCAGAAACATCAGAGCCGAGGCTGCTTAGGGAAGCGTGCTGCTTAGAGCATTATCAGCAATCTTTTCCTGTGCAGCAGGAATTTCCACTCCCTGGAGTGGAAACTCCTTTTTGGGGGCACAGCCAGCCCCAAATCTCCCCCACCCTGACCCCGAGCACTGCAAACATTACAAGACTCCAGTTCCTGGGAGTGGGAAGTGCTCCAAGCAACACCCAGGGACAAGGCACAGACAGAAACACACCCTCCTCCCCTCCCAGCACTCCCACAGCCCTTCCCAGGGCACCTCCAATCTCCGGTCCTGCAGTTAAGCTCATGTAGAACGGTGCTATCATTCAGACACATTCTGCATATGAAGGCAGACAGGCACAAGTAAAAAGGGTTCAGCAGCATCTGCTTTAACCACAATATGGTTTTTAGCATGCTGACAAAGTGACAACTCTTTTGTATGAAGTGCAATACACTCACATATATGGTAGGTTTTTAGAAGTGCATGCCATGCTATCATGCATGAATGCTAAAAACAAACAAATCCTTATTTCACCCATATTCTTCCAGGTCTGTCACATAAGACAATCCACATACAGCTGGAGCTTTAGCAGGAAGCACACGCACTATGAGAAAGAGCCAACAGCTGGTATCTGCTTTACATGGAAGCTGCTTTAGTTCTGCCAATGTTTCTCCAAGGGGAAAAGAAAATAATTCCTACCCACAGTGCCATTTTTCTCCCTTTCTGGTTTCAAGGAAGTAAGAGTGGCTCTAAGAAAGGAACTGGGATCTTCTCCTATGCCACAACATCTGGCAATTCTGGGAGTGCTACTTTGTAGCTACAGGCTACACAAACCACAGGGATAAAGGAAGCTCCTATCTAAAATCACTGGGTGTCAGGGCCAGGTCTAACTTCACTGCACTTGGGCTGACTTGCACTTGGGCAGACTGCACAACTAAGTCACATGTCTCCTACCTTCCTCCTTGCTTGGATTCCCCTCTACCTTTGTCATGTGTTCAACGCCTTAAGGGCTTCACCACTAGCATCTACGCACTGCCTAAGATCAGCTGTTATAACATAGGCCCAGGCACTAAGCTTTGCTCAGCTAGTAGCTCGAGACATTTTTAACTTGCTTTAAAAGGCTGGATTGCAGTGAGAATGCAATTTCTGGTTCTCCAAAGCACAAGTCCAAGCCTACAACTATTGCTCCTTTGTAAAGCACATCTAAAAATCTCATCCTAAGAGCTGCACCCAAATTCAGACAGGAGTCCAGTGCTACAGCCCTCCCTCAATCCAGGCAGCTGGCAGGTCGGCTCCTGCAGCTCAGGTCTTGGCTGAGAAACATCACATGTCCCAGGGCTGTTTTGGTGCTTTTGCACATGTTGCAAGGGAAAGGAAGGAAAACATCTTTTGAGGTAAGAAGGACTGCCAGAAAGTATGAAATGTGTCCCCAAATGACTTCTTAAGTGACCATACTCACTTATTGTGATAAGGGTCTACTAGTACAGACCTTACTATGAAATTCAAGATAAAATTTCCACTTACCTGGAAACATGGACAAAGCTTACTAAAGAAACTGCTGTCCCATTTATTGCCCACAGCATTTCTTCACTTGTCACCGAGATTCACTGAACAGCTTCCTCTTTCTCCAGAGGTAGGTCTACCCTGGTAGCTTTTACTACTATATATTCACTTTTCTACATTTTATTTTGGGAGGAGAGGACTGCAAAATGCTGCCAGGGATAAGAGCCAAACAAACAAGTGCAGCTCTGGAAAGGAAGCACCAAGGTAAAGTAGACAGAGCCTGCCCCAAAGAGCAACCACACACCCCGTACCGGGAGCCATGGAAAACAACTACAAACAGGGAGTCTTATTCCAAGGGCCACTACAGCTCCCTGTCACCATGCTTTAGGCGAGAGCAAAGAGGATTTTCAGATGCATTTGAATAAACACCCATCTCAGCTGCTGCACACCCCAGACTCCCCTCAGGGGAGGTTTGCAGGGTGAGAGGAGAGGCACAGCCTGCCCAGACAAGCACTGGATGCTGCAGCAGGTAGAACATCTGGAAGACAGAATATTCACACATTGCTGGCAACACTTCCTGCCACTAGACACCAAAGCCAACAGGAATAGCTAAAAAACCAAACTACAGAAATCCTTCAATAGCATTAAACAAGTAGTGTAGTAGGTAAGGACAAATCTTGCTACAACAGTAGAGACAATGGAGGGGTCACTAAGATTTCTTTTAAACCAAGCACATTGTGTAAGGAAAAGGTGGGATCTTTTCTCACAGCAGTAACCCCCAGCACACACACACTACACATTCCTTATGGTCCACATCTGCTATCAGGCAGGTCTCTAAAAGCATGTTGCTTTTCCCCCCTCAAAAATTATTTCATATGAGTGATAAACTTACTAAACATGTTAACGTTGAGTCTTCCTATCAGGTTCACACTGTAGGTTGGAATAAAAACCTGTCCAGACAAAGCCTGCTAGTATTCCCTGTATGGCTCAAGTAACAAGGGCCCATTTGCTTATTAGATTTCAGCTTCAGTTCAGCTCCCATTTCACTGCAAACTTATTAGAGGATTCCTCTCGTCCGCTTCCAGCAGAGACTCAAATGCAGCTCTTAAGACCATTTGCAAGGCTGTAGGTGCAAAGCCTAAAACATGGAAGGCTTTAGCCAAGAGTCAGACTCACAGAGTCAGCATTACAGAGTGCTGCTGGACAAAGCACGGAGCCCTTTCATGTGGGCCAGGTAACAGCAGCCTCAAGGCTGCCCAAGAGGCACCTCCCAGAGCTCCCCAGTTCTGACTCCCACACCTACAAATTCAAGCTGCACTGTAGAAGCAATAAGAAATTTTCTCCAAACTTTTTCCCCTCTGCACAAGAGCACAGACCAACAGAGCAAACCACAGACAAAAATGATTTTCAAAAATGATTTTCAGCAAATTTATAAATTTCAACTATTTACCTAGACATAAAAAGAACATTTTAGAGGACAGAAGAAAAAGATCCTAAGCATCTAAATGCACCACACTTCATATGCACTTTTCTTCTTTGTATATTACCCCACTGACAAGGATGTTTATGACAAAATACAAGCTAATATTTTAGTTATTAAAACTTAACTGATTACCTTCTTTAATTCTGTGCTAAGCTTCTTTGACCTCATGGGGAAGAACAAATCCTTTAAAAAATTGTTCTCTTTATTGTACATTTGGTATGTTTGTAGAATATTGTATTGATTAGAAACACTCAAGCTGCATCTCTTCCTTTTAAAACTCCCTTCTACAGTTTTTACATGCTGATGTCATCATTTTACTGAAGTTACTACAATTTTGGTTGTTTTAAGCCTGCTCTGTAACCAGGCTCTGCTCTTAGGCACCTTCCTGCAAGCAAGGGTGCTGCCTTCATATTAGGCCCAAGAAGCAGCCCAAGGTAGATGTAGAGATAAATGTTCTTAAATTGCACTGAGATCTGCAGGAGGGGATTGCAGTTTGTTTTGTAAACCAGGAATAGAAACCTGAACTAGAACAGAAAGGAAGTGTCTGAGCACTGCCAGAAGAAAGCAACAAGAAATCTCATTACACCCCTGCAATTACCTCTGTGCAGCAGGGACTAACTTCTGGGGAGATATTTCTGGGGCTCCAGACATTTTTCATCACTATTGCCTTCAGTAACAACAGCAGGCAGACCATGCTAGGGCCTGTAGTTCTAGCATCACCCCTTATCCCTTTCCTTTGAGAGTTCAAGTTTTCTTTTGCAAGAACTGCTTTCTTCCCTACTTGGATTCAATCTTTCTTGCACAACCACTACTGAACACAGATACATCTGCTTTCCATAACATCCAAGCCATGCTGTTAAGATGGATGCAGTAATCGTGTTCCTGTAACCTATACATTTAGCATTGCAGTGCCTCTCAAGCTATTATGTCACACAACATAGAGCACTATGTTATGATCTCAGCCTACAGCCAGGTTACAGAAGGTAGAGATGGTGCCCAGCCCCAGCATAGCCAGGATGAGGACACTTCCTACAGCTCTCCAGTTCCTTCTGGTTTTCTGGCCTTCCTCATTAGCAACGTTGCTGCTTCCTGCTCTAAAATAACCTAACATCTTTCTACTGCATCTACCATGTCCCACCTCCCCATTACTTGAGCCTTAAACTGGCAAAGAAACAGCAAATCAAGTGTTGCCATATGAAAGTACTCAAGAAAGCCCAACTACAGAGCAATAACCTCTCTGCTGTTTTCTCTGGGCTGGGGCAGGCTGACTCAAGTGAAAACATTTCCCAAAAATCTCCATCAATTGTTTTATTACTTTCAGGCTTGTTTCCAAAAAGGAGAAATAACATTCTGTCCCCCAAGGCTTTCGAGGATTTGTTGAGAAAGAAGGAAAAAGGATGCACAACTCCATTTTGTCACTGAGGCTATTTAACCTATTTAAAAATAATCAAAATTCAAACTGTTTCCTAATGCTGTCATGCTTCATTAAAAGGAGAAAAAAGGTCATTCATAAATCCAGCTAAAACACAGAACTGGTATTTCAATAAAACTTTGCAATTTCACAGCTCTAAAAGTACACAAAGCATTACAAAGAAATATTTAAGTAATACTCCATGTGAAATTCCGGCCTCAAGATGCCCATTAATTTCAAGACGGTCAAGATTTCATCATAGATGTCACATCTTTTGTCACTATTAGCTCTTTTCCAGAATTAAAAAAGTATGCTGGCAGAAAGAGGATTAATCTACAAAAAAAATTTTGCACTTTATAGCAACAATGACTAAATTTGTAGAAAGAACATCTGGATTTCTGCCTTGTTTCTGCTTTCAAAATATCTATTTTTGTCACATTAAAATACATGTTTTTGAAGTCTCCTCTCCTACACTAGCATCTAAAGATTAAATGTATGAAGTACAGTTCAAGAGTTTGTATGGGAAAAAACAGTAGGGCCAGATTTAAAATAAATAATAGGAAAAGGTTTTAAGATATCCACCTCACACAAGAAAGGCACAGTCACATAATTTGACCATGTGGTGGCAGTTTAACTGATCACTGGAGCTGCACTCCCTAGTCTTGTGCAAACTCCTAAGACCAAAGCTGTGGGTTAAACAATTCTTTTCACACAGTAACTAGACTATAAAGCGATCTGGTAACCATACCCAAAGCATTCCCTCATTTGAAATAAGAAATCAGCTTAGAGCTAGAAGCATGTAGTAGTGAACTCTAAATAAAGAAGCTATAAACTAAAATACATCCTTTCATGACTTCTGAAATAACCTGATAAACAGGCTTAGCAAAAAACAAAGGTCTAACTCAAATTACAGTTTGTGCATGTTTGATGTGCAGTCTGTTTCCCCCAAATTGCTAGACTCCTAAGAAACTATGTTGTGGTGGTTTGTTGAGTTGCTTTAAAAAGCAAAGCAAAACAAAAGGCCTTGCTTTGTATAGCCTGGACCATTTAGCCACAGAATCATTGCAGTTGCTGAAAGCCCCCATGCTACACAAGTAGGGGCACAAGGAAGGTTTAATGCTTTGCCATGGTCAGAATCAAACAATAGAAGCTTTGCCTTGGGCCTTGCATCACTATATTGGAAGCAAACTGTTTACCCTGTTAAAAGGAAAAAACATATATATGCTCTAAGCCAGCCAAGGCATTATTACTATAACTACAATTTGTTATACAATACAGAGAGCAAGTTGCACATCACCAGAAAGCAACTCATTTATCAATAATGTCCAGCGACCTACTTATTGCACTGAACTCTCGATTTAATCATATTCTGGGCAAATATTTTTAAGTATTGACCAATCTGGTAGCATATGGCAGTCACTGGTTTATCTGAAGCCTGATTACAAGTGCAGAGGTGCCAAGGCTCTGCCCTCCCTTCATTTAGCCTTCTCGTCGTGACCCTTACAGCTTGATCTTTCTTTATCTGTCATGTGGTTCCTTGTGCTCCACAGCTGTCCTCAGCTGGGCAGGAAACCTAAAGAAAACACTCAGCCGCTTTACAGAAACTGTTGTTTGCAAGCAGCTCTTTACATGCTCTACGTGACCAGCTCCCACCAAGCACAAGGCATCCATGATTCCTCCCCATCCTTTCTGGGAATCCTTATATTCATATCACTGCTGAAACACTGCATCCCAGGAAATAAAAGACACACACAAATACTGTGTAGCCAATTTGTATGGAAACACCAGTTAAGTTCAGACATCTCATGAACCTTCTAACCTCCTTATCCCGGAGCTGCAAGTTACACTACCACTTCCCATGCATTCGGCATACTGACCCACCATGTCCATGGAAAGTGCAAACCAGGGACAGCCCTTGAAATCTTGAGTACTCCATTTATTCAGTCCTCACACTCACTCAGAAAACACACACTTCAAGTTCAGCTTTGCCAGTGCTATTCCTGCCTATGGGTTTAGCACAGACACCACGTTGTTGCTTGTGGGGATGACATGCAAAAAGGACAACCCCTCCTCCAGGCCCTCTTCCCCTGCATCATCTCTCCACCAAGCCTGGCACAGGCTCTGTGTGCAGCACAGGAACTAGCAGCGCTGTTAGTGCTGTCTCAGCCTGCCTGCTTTGCTTCCTCACTCTCAAGAGACTGAAAGAAGTAACCAACACTGAGAGCTAGTTCTAGGTAATGTGCTTAGAGTCAGGGCTGTTGTCTTCACCATCACAGTGCAAGACCTAGCAAAGAGCCCCCAGTGCTGAGAGCTGCATAATTCACCCGCTCCGCTCTGGGGAACTGCGTTGTGATTTCATTTCACTGCCCAGAAAACACTTCACCTTAGTGAGTACAGAAGCAGCAAACTCATAGTAAACCACAAAAAACAGTCACCTGCAGGTTAGACCTCAGGAATTCATTCACTCTTGTAATGCTTGCAAAATTATAGGATTTCAGGACTTCTCCGTGGGTTGAAGAGTTCCTACATAACCACTGTCTTTTGAGGAAGATTACATGTGTATTTCTAATAGACTGAAACACATTTTTAGAGAGTTTTTTTCCACATTCAAGACATCAGTAGCAAACTAGAAATATTGTCTGACATAGCTGCACCAAAGACCAAGGAAATCAACAAGATGAATCTGCGTAAGGTAGAGTAAAGCTTGAAATCTGTTCAGCTGCAGGGGATATAAATCTTTCCAAGGCAAATACCACTAACTTTGGCAGGAGAAGAATAAGGCAGCTTCAAAAAGATAATTAAAAAACTGAGAACAGTGAAATAAAAATAAAGTGTTTTTCTATGTGTGTATGAACCAGGCATAACTAAAGCACTGCAGTTTTCCTGAGCCTGCAGACAGCTCTCCAGCCAGGGTACCTGCAGCTGCTCAGAGATTTCCCACGTTGTAGTCAAGTAAAAAATGATTACAGATTTGACTATTTCATTGCTGCTATTGGGAATCCTGCAAAAGTAATGGGAATAAGCTCAGCTTCTCATTGCTCCCCAACTGAAAAAGCACCTCTAACTAAAGAGCTATCCTCTAAGAAAAACTATGCTTCCAGACAGAAAGGAAAAAAAGAAAAAAGAATAAACAGTATCTGCTAACAGAAACACGAAGATATTTTCAAGTGAGTCTAACAGAAAAACAAGATTCTATAGAAGACAAAATCTGGGCCCTTTCACAGACTTTTGTTCAGAAAGGGATCTTCAAAAAGCTTCTTTATGGTCTAAGATGCTCCAACCACGATTTTCCCCTAGGTCTCATCCTGCCACTCAAACACAACAGTCCTCAGCCTCCTTCCACAGGGCTGTGCTCATGTAGTCACAGACTCAGTCCCACACACAGAAAGGGGTGTGCAGCCAGGTCACAGCTAAAGCATTGCATTATTTCACATCAAATAATTGGATGCCAGGGTTAAAAAGCGCAGTTTACAAAAACACTATATTTAGCACACAAGTTTTAATTTACAGGCTGCTATTAGAGCTAAATGGTGCAAACTGCTGCAGAGACCTTGAAAAACCTCATCCCTCATATCTGGCAGGTTCACAAGGAAGCCCATTTCAACTAAAGTCTGCAGTTTTGCCAAATTAGGTAGGTCTGAATTTTAAGTCTCTGCAGGGGAAAGAAAGGGATGGATTTGGATGAGTGAAAAGACATGCCAGGAGAGCACGGCATGGAAAGCCCACAACTAATGACGGGTGGAGGAAGAGAAGGGCAAGAGGAAGCCAGCTGCGAACAATACAGGAGAAAACGCTATTCCAGGAGAGCGCAGAGGAAGCAGAGTGCAGCCAGGAAGGCAGACAAGGGTAACAAAAGCAAGGGAAGTGCCTCAGGTTTCCTCGGAGAGGCCTCGGTCCCATCCGAGCCTTGGGAAGCGCCGTCACTCCAGCAGCCTCCGAGCTACGGCAGCCTCCAACTTATGAGCAAACAAACAGCTCGGGGGCCAAAAGCCAGGAGATGTTTGTAACCAACCAAGGCAAGAGCAAAATCCCATTAACACCACCTCGCGTTTTTTTCTTCCTCGCTGAATTTCAACGGCATCGAGTGGGATTCTCCCAAAGAATTACTTTCTTCCACAAGCCGTTACCCAGCTGAGACCAAACAATAAAAATAACAACAAACAAACAATACGAGATAAACAAAGGCACGTTGCGACCAACGCCGAACTC
>JAVCKT010097385.1:0-11768 GCA_032273925.1 Rhynchotus rufescens | reverse complement strand
GGACGGCGCCTATTTCCGCTCCTGCGCCGGCATGATCAAGGTGGCCCAGATGGTAAGGGGCGAGCGCGGGGCGCGTTGGGACCGTTGGCCCCCGAGGGGCGCCTTGGCTGCGCCGTCCCGCCGCTGCGCGCGACCCCTTGGGGCGCCGGCCCGCGGGGGCCGCCCGTGGATTCGGGCGGCGGGTTCAGCCCCGCGGAAGGAGGAGAACGTCCCCGTTTCTGCCGCCGAACTAAACACGCCGCCCAGTCGGCGTCTGGGACGCCTGGCAACTGCGCCGGCTTCCGCCGGGACGGACGCGGATGCGGCCGGAGCGACGGCGCTTCCCTGGAGCGCTGCGGGGCAGAGCGGGCGGCCCGCGGGGACGGTGGCGGCTCCACGGCCTCCTGGCGCCGCTCGTGGCGGCCGGGACGCGGCCGGCCCGTCGGGCGCCCGCGGTGCCGGCTGCGCCTGGAGCTGCCGCAGCCAGGCGGGATCTCGGCATGGACGTGGCCGGCAGCCTGGGCCGCGGGACTGCGGAGCCTGGCGGTAAAACAGGGCCACATCCAGCCCAGTCGGTGGAGAAGAGGCGCCGGGACGGCAGCTGGTGCCGCAGCGTGGCTCGGCGCGCGGCGCGGCGCTCCGTCCCGCGGCCCAGAGGGCCGGCGGATGCACAGCTTTCCTGGTGCCCGCGGCTATTCTTAGCCTCCGGCGTGATTTATCAGCGTAATTCCAGCAAGGGCAGCGAATAATGACAGATGCCTAGGGAGGAATGTGCAAGACGACATGTAGAGATACTTCCTCTCCATGTATTGTGGTGGTAGCTCAGTGGCTTTCGGAGCGGGAGGAGCTGCCTTCTTGGTTGCTGGCCCTCAGTGTCTTTCCGTCCTGCATGTATTTCCCTAGCCTTTTTTTTTTTTTTTTTTGGAACCTGTGTAACACCTACGAAAGTCCTAAATGGCATTTAAAAGCCAGGAATCATTTTGTTCCAGGTTACAACGAAGAAATAGTAAATCCTCAAGTTCTTATCTGAAAGCCACCCAGTCTCTTTCCATCCCTTAACAGCCGTGTACCTTCCTCCATCACCAGCCGGTAGAAATGGGCCTTGGTAGCCGGAGTGGTGAGTGTGTCTGGACCCAGCCTGCACCTGCTGAGAATTTAAGCTAGTAATTTTCTGCAGTGACTTCCTCATAAGTTAGAATGCCCTATTTTAAGTTGCCAGCAGCAGTGTTTCAGCTTCACCTTAAGTTTTCCTAGCTTTCCAGTTTGCCTGTAACATCAGGAATGGCGTGTTCGGCTATTCCTGGAGCTTTGTGTAGATAAACTTCTTTTGATGTGACATCATGCTACCGATTCTGTCTTCTTCCGAAATAAACTTTGAATGTTCTTAGGAAATTATGCAGCAGCAAGTAGAAATAACCAGGCTGGTTCTAGATGAACTGCACCCCATCAAATACGGTGAGGTGAATACTGCCCTAATTCCCCTCTATTTCTTTCTGAGAGTGTTTCCACTCAATCCATGGGGCCATTTCTCTTAGCAAATATTTTTTCTTGTAAGGAATGTCTGCAGGATCTGTACTTATAAAGAGTGTTTTGTTGTAAATCTGGAAACGCTGGTTCATGTGGCTGGGAGGCCTGCACTCTAATTAGGAAGGGGAGCTGTTAGGGGAGCTCCCACAGGCCAAGGGCAGGTTTTGAGGATGGACCTGCACCACGTTTCTTTGCTTCTGGGCCTCTGGAACTGGTTATGAAAAAGGTTTTTCATGATTATGAAAAAGGGAACGTTACCGTTCCTAGTTTCTTGTTCTTGTTTTCTACCACAAAGTAAATTACTCGAGAAAGAACAACGGAGTCATCTGTTAAATAGTGGAATTAAATAAAGTGGAAAGGAAAACACTTCTGTCATTAGTTTGTTTTACATAGCAATAAGACAGCTTGGAAGATGTTTTTCATGCATGTGGCTTTTAGAAACAAAAGCTAAATATTGAGTCCTACAACTGTTAGCAGGGCCTCCATTTTTAAAACCCAGTTTCTGAGCTGGCACTGTGGTTTCAACAAGAAGTTTTAAAGTGTCTGCGATATTAAACCCACTGATACAATTTGACGATGATGAGTATAGCTGGATTTTGTTTTTGTATTTGTAGTTTTGCAAAGCTCTTTTCTGTTCATGGTGCTGTGTACTGGATCCAGTCGTGGTCCCATGGCATTAGCATTGATTGCTTAGGCAATGGCTGCAGACACAGCTTTCCTGCTGAGTGTATACTTCATTTTCAAGTTGTGTCTTGACAAAAGCAATTACATAGTTGGTGTTTGAATGGCAAAAAAGCAGCCTTTAGTTCTAGTGTGAGCAACTTAGAAGTGTGCTGAAACTTCTGTGGGTTGTTTCTATGCTAACATGCATTCAGGTGCTGCTATTCAAGAGAATACGAAGCTGTCAAGCACTGAAAAGCAGGAGATGATGGTAGTTTAGTTGCTGGAGCCAAGATCAACTTCTGAATCTGTTGGATGAGATCAGCCAAGTTTCCTGGGGACTTACGTTTGGTAGATACTAAAATATGAGAAGAAAACACAACCTGTTATTGGAAGGAAAAAAATTTCTGGATCAAAACTATTGATACAGGAAAGCTAGCGATTCACAAAAATAAATAATCGCCGTTTGGAACAATTTGTGAGCTACTTAATCTTTTGTCATGACTTTGGCCTGGATTGCTTTCCTGCCCGTGGAGGGGATTCGAGTAAATCATCCAGTTCTGTGCAGCAGTGTGTATGATTTTGTCAGGCAGCAAATAATGAGAGAAATTCTGATGCTGTGCAGGGATGCTGAAACTCTAAGCTTCTCTCTTGGGCCTAGATAACCAGGACTTTCCCGGACCATCACTCTGCCTGTAGTTCTTCCAAGGGAAAATAATGGTTTTATAAGCTACAAAACTTAGATCCAAACAGCTCTGTGTTGTGCGTGACTCTTCATCTCCGATATCTCCAATATCTCTTCATCAGTGATAACAGGAAACATCAAAAATGATGCCTGCTGTAACCGTCAGCAAAGTCGTGACATTTTGTACAAAAAGGCTCATTCAGAGGCATGCAGGAGCTAAAGATTTCACACTCTCAAAGAAGGTAATTTAGGAAAACCAATCCGAAAATGGGCAAGCCTCTTGGGTGTGCAGCGGTGTGCCGACCTGTTGGCTGAGCAGGGAGAAAGGGGGTTTGTGTGTCCGCAGCAGCTGCTCAGAGCAGGAAAACGCTTCCCTGCAGCCCAGCGTGGCTCCGCGTTAAGCAGGAGCGTCTCGGTGAGGAAGGATTGAGCCTGGGAATTAGAGCCAAAGAGCCTGGGAAGCCCTGTTGTTGTTTCCGCCCTGGGATTGGGGACTGCGTGGCTTGGCCGGCCGGGTTTTTCCACCTCTGCTCCGGGTGGCCCCGTTCCGTGTGTGCCCCTTGCTGCAAGGGGAGGCTCCGGAGGACACCCCATGGCTGGGGTTTTGCTTGGCCCCCTCTGTGCTCTCCCTGGGCAGCACTGGTGCAGCTCGCGGAAGGTGACACCGCAGACGGGGAACGGCGGGAGCTTTAGGGAACGGCGGGAGCTTTAGGGAACCTCCCCTCTCTCGAGGGTTCCCCTTTCCCTGGGGCTTTTAGGGCGCAGTGTCAGCAAGAGCAGCGGGCTGCGGTGTGAGCGCGGGGGCTGCCCAAGCCTGGACTGGCTCCGTAGGCTTCAAACCACGTGCTAAGAATTTAGTCCCCTGTCCTTCCTGGGCAGGGAAAGCTTTCTGTATAATTTATGTGTCTGTCAGCACTAATAATTATTCTGATATTTCAACTGCTCTAGAGGGCTAAGAACTGACCCCAGGACATTTTGCAGCGAGGTGGTAGCACCCTCGCTAAAACACTCGTTAATCCCAGGCTGTGTCGGGGAATGTTTATTGTAGCCCAGAACGGGCTCCCATCGAGGAGGGCGGCTCTTCCCGCGCTGCTCCTCTCACGCGCCGTGCAGGGCTGGCAGCAGCGCGCTCGCAGCCTCCCGCACCTGGAGCAGCCCAGCAAGGGCCAGCAGCACCTTCTCCGAAACCGAAAACGGGCAACGAAGCCGAGAAATGCGCCGCATCACCTGAGACAGACGTTTCGCATGCTTGAAGGAGCAGAGTGAGGTAGCAGCCGTGGTTTCCTGGCACATTGCTTTTACCAGAAGGTAGGTTTGCAAATGCCTTTTAAAAACGGTAATTGCATGGAGATGGTGCCTGCAGAAATGTGGATTCCTACTGCTCTGTAGCTTTCCTTTGGGAAGTGCATGTGCTCCCCTTGCCTCTCTGCTCACCTTGAAGATTATTCCTTGAAAGCCTGGCCTCTTCCCGCGCAGCATCAGCTCCGCGCTGCGGCCGCCTCCGCGCTGGGTTGTGCCCTGCGCTCTGTGGCCCTTGTGCTCCCAGGTTGTGGGGAGATGTGACGTGCAGAGAGCAGCCAGAAGCTGCTGCTGTCTGTGCATGGACATCAGACTCGGAAATTGCCCTGTGTTCCTTTGCACTCTGCCTTCTTTTGGAGTGGCTCCAGATTCCTAATGGACCGATAAAGCTGGGACAACTGCCTGCCCTGTGATGGGGGTAACCTGAGGAATGTCAGGGCGAGTACAGGTGTAGCCTCCTTGTGAGCCGGGTGCCTGCAGCTTTCAAAGCCAAAGCAAACTTGGCCACTCTTCCTGCAACACTCGTCGTGACTGCTGCACTCCCGGCTTCTTCTCTCCTGCTCACAGCCAGCTTAAGGAAAATGGAAACGTGATGAGATTGAGACTTCAGGAGGAGGAATGTTTCCTTGGAACATTTTCGTTCTGCATCATATTGTTTCTGAGCTCCAGAAACGCACGTGGGGTGCCAGGAGTAAAACATGCATTTGCTGCAGAGGGAGAGGTTTGCTCTTAACCTTAGATGACCCACAGCAGCTGCAAAACCACAGAAAAATGTGGCATATTTTCCTGCAAGCTTGTACTCCACCCTAGCCCAGAACTGGGGAGGCTGCTCCAAAAGCTCTCTCATCCGTGTGGGAAATCCAGAATTCCCAGGTGCTCTTTGCCACCCACTGGCTAACAGAGCCTGTGGAGCGAAGCACGAGGGACGCTCCTAGCAGACAGTGAGCACTGTCCCAGCCTGCCGATGGGCCACCAGGCTCCAAAGCTGTCGCTTCAGCCAGTACCACTGGGGAAATCGCATCTATTGCCATTTTCGCCTGCATTTATTGTCCCTAATTTCTGCACGGGCTCCTTGCCAAACACCAGTATTTGCAGCTAGGGAAAGGTGGTTCTTTTGTGTACAAGGGCACCAGCCCAGCTTGACCTGTGGCAGTGCAGCTCGGCTGGAAATGGCCGTGATGGAAATGGCCGTGATGGAATGACCATCATTTTCGGGAGCTCTCCTGTGTTCTCGCCAATGTGCAGCACGGTGTGCCGGCACAGCTAGCAGCTCAGCGTGCCCTCAGGGAAGCAGAGCCCCTCTTCCCACACAAGCCCTGCTCGGGGCTTTGCTGGAGGTGACAGAGAGGAACTTCTCAGCTGCTGCCTCGGCGGCTGCCCGGGGCCAGGAGCAGGAGCTGGCAGGAGTTAATCCAACATCTGGATCAGCCAAGCGCTGAGGGCCTCTGTCGGCGTCGGCGAGGAGAGGCCGCGCTGCGAGCGGCGTCTGCCGGGGCAGGGACACGGGCGCCGGGACAGGGGACACGGGTGTCGGGGCAGGGGACACGGGCACTGGGACAGGGGACACGGGCACTGGGGCAGGGGACACGGGCGCCGGGGCAGGGAACACGGGTGTCGGGGCAGGAGACACGGGCACTGGGGCAGGGGACACGGGCGCTGGGGCAGGAGACACGGGTGTCAGGGCAGGGGACACGGGCACCGGGGCAGGGGACACAGGTACTGGGACAGGGGACATGGGCACTGGGACAGGGGACATGGGCACCGGGGCAGGGGACACGGGCACCGGGGCTTTTGTGAGCTGCTGGCAGCGTGTCCTTCGTCTCAGCTTCCAGGACGACCAGGTGCCTTCTCTGTGTGTCGCTGCCCCCATGAGATACTGTTCTTGACTTAGGTGTTCCTGTTTGAGGCCCGCGTAGCCAGGCTCTGCGGGATGTGCGTTGGGTATCCTGGTGGAGTGAGAAACTCCACGGAGCCTGAGGACTTGGTTGGCCGGCCAACCTGGGCTCCTCTGTAGGAGGTATTGCCATGCATGGCTGGTAAATCTTATTTTGAACAGCCTTAAATGTTAACTAGAGGAGCACTATGACTAATACATGACTATCAAGCTCTCTGTGTATTGTATATTAATTAAAATACAGGATTTTCCTGGCTTTTTAAAGGGCAAGCCCCAGCAATGTATGCTTCCAAGCAGGGATTCAGAGATGGTTTACTCCTGCAAGGAGCTCTTGTCCCCTGCAGGCTGGAGGGCTGTGGGCAGGTGACATGGACCGTCTCCTGCAGCCTAGGCAGGCTCCTTCTCCAGAGCCAGCGTTGGGGAGCTCAGTTGCTGCTCTGCATCAGCAGCTGCAGAGGCTGAACTTCTCCAGCAATATTTATACCACTTGTATGTCTTGGTCTGTGTCTCCATGGGATGTATATTCTTCTAGATCGTTGTTGCTTTTCCTTCTGGATGAAGAGACACACTCTGTTGCCAGTTCTTCATGCAGCCCAAGCCTTTCAGCTTCTATCAACAGCCCTGTCTGTGGGCCTGTGTCTCTCTTCTCCCTTCCTTTACTTTTTCTTGTCTCAGAAACACCTTGGGTGCTGAGGCAGCCTTTCTCCCTTCCCACCAACTTCCACATTCAGGAATGTCATCTGTCCACTGGTGCCGTGGCCGCTGCATGTCTGTTTTACCCCTCTGGTCTGTGTCTGAAGAGATTAAAAAACCCTTCTTGCTAATAGATAAAGAATAGCACTATAGCAATGGAATAAATGGATGAAGAATACCACCTGCTTCTAGTTGGGGTTGGCTTCCTATACAAGGCTTAGAGGCTCTGAATAAGACCAGCTCAGTGCCTTTTCACCCTGCCACCATTCTTATCTTCAGCAAATAGCCCGGGGATGGTGGTGCCCAAGAGGAATCACTTGTCTGAGGCCAAGCAGCCTCCTTATTTTAGCAAAGCAGCCAGACAAGAAGGAAATCTGCCCAGACGCAGGAGCTGAGGGATTATTGTGCAACCCAAGACTGACTGCTTTGTGCAACTATGCACTTGAAGGCAGCTGATTTCATCTGGCATTAGTGAAGTTTTCAATTGCCTGGGTTCTTTATGTTCTTCCTCTCTCCTTAGTGGAGGCTCTGCTGTTACAGCTCACGTTTCCAGCACCGTGCTGGAAGAAGGAAACATTGATTACAGCAGCGGCCGGCGTTGTGGTTGAGATGAACTACAGGAGCCTTGCAGGAACTGCCTGTGCAGCCTCGGCCTGAGCTTTGCCCATCTTCCCGGGCTGGGAAGCTGTTCACACAAGTTGTTGTTTCCATCCTGAAATAAATAACACGCGTGTGTTGCTTCGCTGGGTTGAGGTGCAACACTTGGAAGCGTGCAGTGGGCGTCAGCGACACCTCTGCTCTGTGAGAGCATCTAAACAGTGCAGGGTTATCCTAATTGGCACTCCTGGGGCTGGAAAATTCCACTTGCTCTCCTGGCTGTCACAAGCTGGAAACTTTGACTTTTTCCATTAAAAAAAAAAAGCATCCAGCTCTTATATCATTTTTTTAAAAAGCTACGATAAAAGTTGAATGCAAACTGGTGCTGTTCCTTGCTTGGGACTGTAGACAGACGGTTTTTGTGCTGTGGCTTGCACTGAAACTTGGGTTATTTTAAGGGAGTGGAAGCAGCTGCTTTTCAGCCGTTTCACACGTAGCACTCAGGGTCAGATTCTCAGATTCACTTGGACTCATTGCCAGATAATCGCCTTTCTTTCCAAAATTAATTGGTGAAGCTGTTTTTCTGTATGGATCTTGAGCAGTATTGCTCAAAACATTAGTTATTTCCCAATTCCTCCTTTTATTCAATAGCAAGAAAATGGAAGGGGGATTCAAGCACTGCAAGGGTTTCCCAGTGCTCTAGCAGTTGCAAGAGGAGCCCTCCTCTCAATGCCATTTTCCACATCTGGGGTAAACGACAACAAATTACCACATCTGGGGTAAACAACAACAGAAGAGCCGTTTCTGGTCTCTAGAGGGTTAGATTGTCTGAGATGATGGGAAAGGAAAAGCACTTTTAGATTTTCCAGGTACTGGCAACTGCAGGTTGGAGCTGGGTAAATCTACTGCCTCTGGTACTGGTCCCGTTGAAGCTGCCCCATCCACTTGTTCTCCTGGATGGTGCTCTGAGGTAACGTGACGTTTGCTACCGCACCTTCTAAGTGAGGATTTGACTTACTGGGCTTCTAAAACTAGGAGTTTTGGTGCATTTTGCCTGGCAGTGTCACCCAAGAAGAGCGTTCTTTTCATTTCTTGCTCTCGCAGCTGTTTGCTCCTCTGTCACCGTGACCATCCAGTACGTTCTGCTGGTACCGCACAGCACAGCTGAGTGGGAAGTGCCTTTGGTATGGACAGAGTTGGGTTAAATGGATCAGACTGTTCCTCACTACTGGAAATAATCTTTTTTTAGCTAATTACAATGCTGATCCTCATGCAAGGGAATGTGGAAGATAAATAGTATATATTAAAAGAGGGAATTATGGTGCGATTGCATGGAGAGAGGGAAATTTGGTTTGGGGAGAATGAGAGCTATAAAACAGAGGAAATATGGAGCATAAAGCAGGGAAAGAGAGAAGGAAATAAGGAGCAGCCTAAAAAAGGAAAGTAAGCACTGGAGACAGAAGCTAAGACCAAGTACAGTTTTTTTCTGGGAAAATAAAGCACAGAAGGGAGCACAGTCAGGAGAGAAAATAGGAAAAAAGCAGGAATGTGGTTGATTGTGTGATTTGCAGTAATGACAGTCAGTTCCCCTCTGAGATGAAGATGATGATGATGATTAATACTGTGGGAGTAGCTAGGAGTGCCAGGCAGGGAGCAGACCCCCGTCGTACTGGATGTTTTATAGACCCAGAAGGGAAGAATAATCCTTCCTCCGTAGTCCTTAGCAGAACTGTGGAAGAAGGGCTGGATGCAGGCCAGTGGTAACATGCAGTGATAAACACTTGGGAATGGTCAACAGGATGGACAGTGACCTTAGCATTAAATGTGTGCTTGCAGTTAGAAAGCAAGAGTTTACTGTGGCTCTCCTGCATTTTTTTCTGCAACACGTGATACCAAAGTCAACCGTAAGTAAATAATCAGTGGCAAGAGATCCCACTTACCCCGTTATGGTGAACTGGGTTTCTTACTTGTAGTGATCTTGTACGGTGCAGCAGCAGCAACAAATTGACCCTAAAGCAACCCACCTTAAAACCAGCTCTATTTTCCTACTCTTTTACTTGTTCTGTGACTGCCTCCTTTGGTGTTTTAAGATTTTTTCCACAAGTATTTACACCCATTGCTTGTTTGTTTTATCCATGGTCTAGGTGATTCTTGGTGAGCATTCACACTGCAAAGGAAAATAGTTGTCTTCACCTAGCATTTATTAGCAATGTTCACAAATTCTGTGCCATTTTGCATGTCTAAGTGTTTTAAAGCTGAAAATCTTTGACACAATGTATAAGAAGTATTTACCAGATCCTGTTTGGTGGGTAGGGGAGCTGGAGCAGAGAAATTACACGACTTATTCAAGTTTGGATAATAGAATGGTTATAAAGCTGGGGCCAGAACACAAGGGCCACCGATACCCAGTTCTTGCCTTGCTCTGTCCTTGTCCCTGCTGCTCAGAACATTAGGCTTTCCTTTAGAGCCAGGTATTGCTGATATTGGGGGTCAGCCTGGACTTACATTTCTGCAGGTAGGTGGGCCTGAGAAAAAGTCAGATTTTTTTCCAAATGTTACAAGAGAATTAAACATCAGTGGTAAAGGCAGAGCTTTATGACACCCATTGAAGCAGGACAGTAGAAAGAGATTAGATGAAGTCCTTGCACAGATTTATTCTTGGGCTATAAAACCACTGTGCAGCCAGATGAAGTGCCAGCCAGGGCATGGGGACAGGGATGGCAGCCCGACAAGTCCTTCCTTATGCCGGGCTTCCTTGCTTATCCTCAGGGCCCGGAGATCTGCCTGTTAAGGTGCTGGGTGCTGCTGGCAATTGCTGCCTCCCTTCAGCTCACGTTGGCTTCCCTGGGAGGTCGTTCCTCAAATATCCCAGTGTTTCTGACCACTCTTCGTAAAATATCGGGGCCAAGGGAAACGTAATGAGTTTCCCGTGTTAGTTGAATTCAGTCAGCTTCTGCCAAAGAGAGTAAGATGGAGCTTTGTTGAAACCAGAAAAAAACCCTTGGAGTTGTTGCAAATTTTCTTTGTGTCTCTCCTGCATCTTGTGTCAGGCAGCTCTGAACCTGGTTACATTTGACAGAGCCCACTGAAAATTTCTAATGAAAATTGCCATTATTTGAGCTGCGCTTCTAATCTCACTGCCTTGCTGAGTATGGGTCACAAGGCTGCTGCTTTGGCAGCCTACAAGGCTTATAATGTTGAGAAATACAATACAGAAATTGAAGTCTCAGTGCCCTGAATTCCTGTGACTCCAGTTTTTATTTCTAAGATCTATCAACCCGCACGCCTGAGCACAGAAGCATAAAAACAATCATAACATTTAATCATTAAATTACTTTTTTTTTGCCATTCATTTCTCTCAAAATATGCCCATGTGTCTGTACCACAAATGAGTTGCTGAAGTATATGATGGATTGCATCCCAGGCTGCTAAATACTCATGATTTCATCACAATCTCTGGAAAAAGAACCTGTGAAGAAAATAAGATGTACTCATCAGCTGTTACATCACAATAAACTGATACCTGATGGAGCAACTTCGATATTCACCACATTTAAAGAAAAAATAATACTGTGGCGTTGCTTAGGAAGGCGTTGCGTGTCCTGCTTTGGCTCGCTCTCTTCTTCATGGGGTGAGTTTTAATGCTGGTTAGACCTGCCAGCCACACGGGGCTTAGTGTTAGGGACAGGAGTTGGTCTGGGCCCCTTTGGGTCTGTCCCAGTGTGAAATGATTTGTGTGCCTCTGATCGGGGATGTTCTTTAAGAACTGCAAGTTTCGGACCTGTTTTGGGGAGCTGTAGCAGATTCTTCACTGACTTGCATGTTGTGTCTTATTAGTGCTAAGGATTATAGCACCTCAGATGGGTTTTCTGGACTTTATCCTTGGATTGCTCACATTTTTCTTTCTGTTTGTTCTGAAATGTGTATCCTTTCTGCCAAGCAGAAAAAAATACTTTCATGCTTCCCTGCAGGTAAAAGAGCAGGTCTGGTAAAATAATGATGGAACTAAGTAAGCATGTTTTTTTAAGCTAATCCTTATTATTTGGATGGTGGTTGTGCTTGGAGGCCCCAGGCCTTCTTATCCTCTGTACACATTGGAAAAGTTGTCGGAGGTGACGAGCCAGGTGCGAGAGGAGCCGCGAGGCAGATTTCACAGTTCCTGTAAATTAGCTCCTGCTCCTGCATTTGTACAGCACGCCTGAAACTGAGACCGGTGGCTACTGTGGAGGCACCTGAATGAGGGAGAGCCCTTGTAGCCTTTGCATGCTGTTCTTGGATAAAGGCAGGATGAGGACAACTGACAAGAGGCTGCCCCCTCCTCCTCACTGCCTCCCTTGAGGTATTTATAGACAGTGACCAGGTCCCCCCTCAGCCTTCTCTTCTCCAGGCTGAACAGGCCCAGCTCCCTCAGCCTTTCCTCATAGGGCAGATGTT
>JAVCKT010097383.1:0-11775 GCA_032273925.1 Rhynchotus rufescens | reverse complement strand
GAACTGTACAGCCTTTTTTTTCAAGGAGGTCAGCTAGAAGCATGAATGTAAACACAGCATAGCCCTCCCATTCCTATGGTATCAATTCCCCCAGCTCATAGTGGTGTGTAAGGCTCACAGGAATACCATGAACCTTAAAAAATACACTCATTATTCTTGCCAGCAAGTTACTTTGCTGTGCCTTGAGGACCTGATAGAAAATCCATACTCCTGTTTTTTTCTTCTTTTTTTTTTTTTCTTTTCCTGTACTGTTGTTTTTTCATTTGTTTGTTTTTTTACTGCTTTGCTTGTCCGGAACTAATGAATTTGTATGAAATATTTTTAAAGCCATTTATTTTTATTTGGACTAGGTAAATCCTACCTGTGGGATTACTCAGCTTATTCTCTGATATATGGATGGGACTTGATTATATCCATTTAATTTTTCAGCCAACAGCTGCCAGTGCCTGCCACAGACACTAGCCCAGTGATAACAAAATGCTTGATCCATCCATCTGAGCATTCCCTTGACAGTGTGCTAAGGTCAAAACAGATTTGCCTTATTGCCCTGCAATGGGCACTCCCAGGCACATTAGTCACAAGATTTGCCTACCTTATTATCACAGAATCATATGTCTTGATCCCCCTTTCATCACCCTTTCTCTGGCCCATTCTTCTCCCAGATAAGCAACCTGTCTCCAATTACTTTTCCACATTTTCCCAGTTTTGCTCTGTTCATATCCAGATCTGTTATTCTTTATGTCTGTACGAAGGTTATTTTGGATTTACATAGATAACATTGCTGAAATAGTTCCCTTGGCACTGTTGGACTTGCAAAATTCTGCTCACCAAAATACTTTCCCCTGTCTTTAAACCACTTCTGCAGATGGCAATCAGTCTAAAAGTCACTCTCTAAAATTTAACTTCCTTAGGCTTACCTTTTATGCATCCTAAGTACATATATATATATATATATATATATTTGCCACAAAAAGCAAAGAAATAAACAGATTTAGGAGTCATTCCCTTTTGACATAGCAGAGCAGCAGGTTCACAATGGCCTTTGGCAAATGGGACACATCTCCTTTGTCAACAAGTTCTCCCATCCTGCCCTCCCCTTCGGCATCAGGGCATTAATAATTCACAAAATGAAGCCTGGAGTTTATCCTCTGCCTCTCCAGAAGTGACTTGTTCTCTCACTTTTGTGCCTTTTTCAGGATGTAGCTTCAGCATGTGTGTTTTTACAAGACTATATTGACCTATCTTAAGAAGTATGAATGCAGTGTAGGGAAATGGAGACAGTGACAGCCAAGTGATCGTGCCACTGTCCTGCTTGCCACTGTCCATTTGTCCCCAGTGGAGAGCTCTGTTCCCCAGCTCCACACAGCAGGAACAGTACAGAGTGGTATTGATTGACAGCTCCTTATTTCCCTATCTTTAGAGTTTGCATTAATGAGATAGGCAGATTAGTAAACCAAACAATTATTTTCTGACACAAACTAAGGGAGATGAATCACTGATGATTAGAGCAAGCTTAAGGTTTTTCTTTGCATGACATATGTAAAGCAAAGGGGAAAGCTGCAGTCACTCGCACAGCTCTGGTAGTGCCTGTAACATCCGTGAGGACGCAGGGGAGATGTTTCCATGAGTATGCTCCACAGCTACTAGCATCACTTGAGTTCTCTGTAACAGGAGGTTTCCAAAACAACTGAAATTTTTCCATACATCAGTGTAGTATCTGGAGGAGCTAATATCGTCCATGATGGGCACGAAGCCACTCACTCAGCTTCAAATACCTGAGGGTTAGATCTTGCATTCACCCAGGTTCTTGGTTTGGTCATTGAAAAGAAATATGCACCTTATCTGACCTGTCAAGGTGCCTGTTTTAGGATGAAAGGAAATTAGTCTTAGTCTTCCCTCTAAATACAAAAGTAGCCCAAGAACCTGTATCATGTATGTAACTCTTAGACATGGAAGTCAAGTAGATGTCTCACATTTGTCCTCTGTTCTTTCCTAATTAGAAAGAAACTCATTTAAACAAATATCTTTAAAAAGTCAACTGGAATCATTGAGGTTTTTGCTTGTGGAAGGAAGAGTCATGTGAAAATATGCTGCACTTCGCTTTGCATTTTGTTTTATATCTCTGGAGGTCATATAGGAACTGTTAGCTGAAGTAAAAAAGCAATCTATACTGAAACTTATACAGCTACATTTACACTAATAAATTAAATAGGACATTCTACTTTCCAGAATGCCATGCTGTCCATGGTGCAATTTTGTCCCATGCCAACTAACTCTTTCCTAAATAGATCTTGGATACGGCTTTGGAGTTAACACAGGACAGATATCAGCCTGAATGTAAACAATATGTTTCAGAAACTAAACTGCTCTATAGTATCTTAATGGCCAAATCATGCCAGCTGGCCTGAAAGAAAGAGCCAGACATTGCTTAGTTTGCCAGTAGAAGTATAACAGCAAGGAAACCAAATTAGTCATAGGCTCCTCTCAGATGTTATGCTGTAATCACATTGACCTTGCTCAATTAGTGCTGGTGGTGAAAAGAAAAAAAACGCACTTCATGTTTAAGACTAAAAATATTACATAAAACTAATCATAAATTGTTCCTTATTTAGCTACTGTGTGAAATCTAAAACCTGGATTTGCAGTTCAATCTTGGTGTTACTGTTTTTATATACAGCAGTATAAGAAAACAGCTGGATATTTGATGGGAATAAGAGAAGTGTCGTGGGCTGGTTACTAGAGTGAGCAAAGAATCAGGGCTGAAACCCCAGAGCCACATGGAATCAGAAGTTCAAACACAGGTGTAACTGTCTAAAAATAGTGATATTTGGATAAATTATACATTGCCTCCCTCCTAATAATGCATATTTCTGTTTTTACCTCGCATTAATCACACTGACATGTGTGAACAACTGACATGTTCATATTGGTAATTTCTTATCAGGAGCTACCAGAGGCTAAGACCATAAATTTTCAACTTGGGTGATAAAAGGCAGACACTTAAATCCATCACCTCTCTCCCATATTGATGTCCTGTCATTCTGATTTCAGAAGAAGCTTTAACTATACAGGAGCTGTGAAAAAAAAAGGTCTCATTTCTGCACTAAAGCCTTGGCACCTGAGCCACTCCACTCTGAACACATTAGTTAACCTAAAATCACACAAGTGGCAAATTCAGAAAGGAAACCTGACTCCCAGTGCAGCAACCATTTGCACGCAAGTGGTTCCCTGGCAGCCAGCTGAAAAGAAGCTCTGTGTAGATGTACAGCGAGCCTTCCAAAAACTCTTTTTATCACTCTGCTGAGTACTGAAGATTGCAAAACTCTTCAAAATGAGGTGGCTGCTCATCAAAACTGGACGTAGTGACTGAGAAGTTTTGCCAATCCCTTGAGGTTAATATATGCCAATAAATACAAAATCATTGTTTCGTGATCAGCTGTGATGCTTATGACTCAGGTAGTGAAAAGTCTTGGAATTTTTCTCAAGATCATTCTTTAATTAGCAGGAAGAAATTTTCAGGTAAGTGCATATATATGGTATGTACATGTAACCCAGCAGCCCACATGTAGAATGCTCTGTTCCTAAAACTTATTTCACAGTGGGAATATAGATAAATTCTCATGACAATGTGTATATGAACCTTTCCACATAGGTAGTTTTCTCTTTGAACAAAGCAGAGATGCTCTGAAGCTAACTTTTTCTGATAAAACATTTTCCAGTTTCATGAATCTTTCCTTTGGGTCTCCTAGCATCCCTGCTCATTAAATGCTCTTCCACATTCAAGAAATCATTTGTTTCAACTTTCAGCGGCATTGGGAGGACATGTCCTTGCACTCTCCTTCATTAGCACATTGTCAAACTCCTAAATTAACATTCAAGCTATTCTATTTCTCTGTCCCACACTTAGCTGACAGGAGAACTCCTAGTTTTTAATTTGAAACATTGCCCTGCTCTCTGCAATTAAGTTTATTTATCCCAGTTGGGTGGGAAGAAAGATGTCAACATTCACTACTCTACTATCTCACTTTCCTTTTTACCTGGTAATTCTGCATTCATATTTCCTTGATTTAAATGCAATGGCTCTGTCTCACACTGATGACAATGGGTTTTTTTAATGTAAACAAAGGACTTAAGTCATTATGAAGTGATAGTGAGGACATGAAAAGCAGAAAATTCTGTTTAAACGTAATACATTTTTTAATTACAAAGCGGGAGTCAGGCAGGCCAGAGAGAGAAGATGTGGAGTCTCCAACCTGGGAAATATTCAAAATCCAACTGGACAAGGTCCTGAGCAACATATTTGTTTAACTCTGCTTTGAGTACGGATGCTGGACTACATAATCTCCAGAGGTCCCTTCTAGCATCAGCAATTCCGTGTTTCTAATGGGCTTGGGTCATTGAAAATCCTTCCTGAGGAGACAAAGCAAAATCTTATGACTGACACAGATGGGACATAGTGACGAGGGAAAAATCAAAATCACTGTCAGCTCCTAAGGGTACAGAAAGGCTTATACAAAATTAGCAAATGGTCATCAGACTAAGGAGAACCGAGGAGGCAGGTGAGTACTCAATAACCAACATTCTTCAGACTTTGTTTCACCACAAGGAACCTGGACTAGCCTACTTAGTCCACCTGGGTCTAGTAGTCCCCATTGTAGGTGCCTGAATGCTGCACAGGCTACTTGGATGTTGTGTCTTGCTATGTGTGGACTTGTGGGTGAGATTGGGAGAAATAGGCTTTCTTTATAAAACCAAATAATCTTTTCTCCCAGTAACACCTGTCATTGAGGTTTACAATTTCATTACTATAACACTGCAGTGTATTTCCAACAATTACATGATGCCATATGAGGTAGTGTGATCTTTTTCTTCTATAAAAGCACGGTAAAATTCAGTGCACAAAATGCAATGTAGGAGTTCCTCAGCTGCCACAAATTCATATTAACACTTGACCTTTGCCCATTTTTAAACCATGATTGTCTGTTTTTTTCTAAAAGATATGGCCTAGTTGAGATAAGAATTAACTTGAGGAAGCCCTAGGATTTTTCCTAACCCCAGTCAGTCTAGACTACAAAAAGAACCCTTCTTGCTCTAAAGTTGATAGATACCTCTACTTCAGAGTACTCATTTTGTACATACGAGTTTCCATGTTCAAGTTAATGAACACTGCAACTTCTTGTGTTAGTGCAGTAGTTCAACTAATTTTACTTGTGTTCTTTTTCATTAAGTTTAAAATAGTAGTAAGGTTTACTGCTGCTCATGCCTTTTACTCTGCTCCTCTTACATTGATGTCCTTTCTCGAATGTATAGCACCTGTATAAAAAGGTAAGCTTATTTGGACAGAGTACAAGGCTAAAATATGCTATACACAAAGGTAAACAGCACCATCTGCCAGCTGATTGAGTATTCTGCAAGAAACCCCTGGCTAGGACCAAACTTCATCCTGAGGTAGTAGCGAGTAACAAAAGGAAACAGGAAAAAGGGCTTTTTTTTTAAGAAATGCATCAAGCTACAAAGCATTTCTCAAAACATTTTGATTCGTTGCAGTAGTAATAATAATAATAGCTTACAAAGTATTATGTTAGATTAATTGAAACATTTTTTCATTGGGTTTCATTAGGTCTAAGACAGATTTTTGGTGAGAGAGATCCTGCTTCATCTGACTACTGTCATTCATAGATTTGAGTTTGTCATAAAGTTTCGATCTCCTAATGAAGCTCTATACTCAGGGATGTCTCTACCTACTAAAGAAATTTCTGTCTATTTTTAGCTTGTCCATTCCTTTCCTCCCTTCAGTTGTTTCTTGCTCTCTTCATCTGCCCCTACATATGCCTTTCAGTTGGGTGTCTCTTGGAAAGAAACTGTCTCTCTGCATCTAGAGAGTTTCCAATTATTATTTTTAACTTTTGGGAATTTTCTGGTAGTTCACAAGTAGCCTTGGAAACTCCAGCACAGAAAACATGCGGCAGAGGAAGAACCAGAATCCAGCAGGAGACCTGACTTAAAGGATCCAGCTATTAACTCCAGGTAAACACTCTCCTTCTCAATATGCTTAATACACATTTCAGATACTTCTTATCCATGTTTTTAAATGCATTACTTTAGTCCAGCAGGGTACTAGCTGGTGACTGGAGATAAGATGCTTTGATTTTTTGCTTGCCACTCATTTGTCAGTCAAATGAAAACCTGCCAAACTTACAAGGTATCTAAATTAATAATTGAAAAATGAACTGTATCATCCCAGAAAAATCCTGGATACTCCCTGTTAAACCAACAGGTATAGGCAGAGATATATAAAATGTTAAGATCCTAGATGATTCTGGTCATACAGAATGCATCTATTTTTTATCACATTAAAAAAAAAAATGGAGTCACAAAACAATACACATTGTATATGAGATAATTAATGTGAGTTTATTACATTGCTGTCCTGGCCAGACAGGCTAGTTTCAAGGTAAAAGGAAATCCTAGAATTTGTGTGATGGTTCTGTGTTCTTTTCCCGTTTTGCTCGTGCTCAGGCCCTCTTTTCACAGGCTTTGGTTTCTCTCTTCCCAAATAGCTATATTATTAACATCCAATGTTAACACCCGAATGTTTTTATATTGAAGAATCCAAATGAAGCTGACTAGTTTTTTATTTGATTGTTTGTTTTGTTTTGCTTTTGCTTTTTTTCCTCAGAAATTAACTAAAAAAGTTAACATAGTAGACAGAAGAAGGGGTATACAAAGCTGGGCTTCACATGGGAAAGGTGTGGAGACTGAAAAGTGAAGATACAGGACCTCACTGAAAGGAAATCCTGAGTCCGAGCTAAGCAGTTCCCACCTAGGCATATAAGCGACGTGTTGTATTTCATAAACAATGCTGCCAGTCACATCTGACAGGCAATAAATCTTTGTCCCTCTTCTTTGCTAGGGGATGTACAGAACAAACCACTATTGCAGGGTCACTGTCATGCTGGGTGGAGAAGTGGACATGTTTCAGAAAGAGCAACATGAAAAAATGTCTTTTAAGAGCATATCACTGTTGTCCTGAGCTGCACAGGCAGTGGTGGGAGGGATCTGGTCCAATCCAGTGGACAGAGATTCACTTTGTGGTGATCCGTGCAACAGAGGAAACATTTCTTTTTGCATCACTGGAAGTCAGGAATGTGGTTTTTAAATTTGTGCCTGAAAAGTGGGAAAGTATGATCTCCAATCTGCATGGAATTACATGCTAAAGTGAGAGAAGCATATGTGCTTTTTACCGTCAAAACCAAATGCAGAATTTTAATCCCATGTCAACAGAATACTCTCAGTTTCCAAAGGTTTTAATGCATGCAAGAAGACAATACTTAGTTTCACAGTTTCTCAAATTAAAGCTGACATATTCCTGGAAGTCGCAGTGCATTTACAGCTGTCAGTGCTTCCAGGAGTCCCATTTGTCTTGGCTCTTGAAAAGAGGCTGTGGAAAAGCACTGGTAGTATCTCCTGCTTATCAAGCAAATAAGCTATAATAAATACAGATACACACCTGCATTCAAAGCTCCCTCACTGCCTGTGGTCTGACACAACTCAGGCAAGCCATGCTCTCCTGCCCAGGGCTCCCAACAGGGATGTAATGGGGTAGCGATGCAGGGCAAAAAATCAACAGGTAGGAACATGCTCCCCTCCCTCTGGGAGCAACTGGGAACATTGCTTGTTTTAGCAAGAAAGGCTTGAGTACCTCGTCAGATGTTTAGCCTGGCATAAGGGTTCAGCTCACAGAGAGAAAGTCCAAAGCTACAGCCATCAGAGTTGGAAAGTGTCTTTCCAAGTAAAGCTCCTGCTGTAGCTCTGGGCTCTCTCTCCCAGTCCAACACTTAAGTAAAGTGCAGGCTGACACTGGACTTCTCTGAGGAATAATTAGATCCTGGACTGAGCAGGCTCTCCAGTCTATGGAAGTTGGAGCCAAGGTTAGGTCTGTGATCACACAACCTCAGCAGTATTTGGAGCAGGACCAGAAGAGGCTGCCAAAAGAAAGCTTTGAAAAGTATCTTCCCTTGAAGAGTTTGTAACTGGGAGAAGGTGGGGGGGCCATGTCCAAGGGACTTCATAGGATTAGGTTTAGGATTGAGTTGAGAGGCAAAGTCAGTACAAAACTACAGCTGCAAGTAGAACTAGAAAGTGTATTTGAAAGTAAACTAAAGACCAGTGCTGTGAATCTTCTCTAAGGAACACTTAGTTCAGAAAAAGCTCTTACCTGGGGTTACTGTGGCTTATCCCCACCAGGACGTTTTAATCTCACTAAATATTTATCATCCCATCTTAAGAGTGATTAACATGGGTAACATTTTACCTATGATGTACATATTCTGCAAAGGGCTGGTAGCTACATGCGGGTTGGGAAATGGCACAGTGGCATCTTGTGGATATTCATGGTATTAGCTGATATCCTGCAGTAGTTTTCTTAATCAGAGCCATACCTTGCAGCAGTGCTGAGAGAGATGAATATAAAACCACCAAAACGTCAAGGGGGATCCAGAGGTCTGCTGTCCAGCCTCTCTTCCTTCTGGCAAATAGTTTTCAATATTTTGCCATGGTGAGAATAAATACAGACCTGCAGTATCGCACAGCTAGCAAAGCAACGTCACCCAGTAGCACTTCAGGCTAAGAAATTACCGAAGATCTGGGGAGCTTTGTAGCAACTGCTCTGCACAAGAGTTTACAAGTTTACAACTCCTAAATTAAAGAGAGGTGCATTTGAGAGCATCTAAAACAACCATACAAAAGCAGCCCATCCAACTCTGTATCTTATTCCCTAGGAAGGAGTTAATAACAACAAAAGTAGAGATACACTTTCCCCACATGCTCTCTCAGGTCCCAACATCCTGTGGTTAAGGGACTTTCCAAGCCACAGGTCAGGTTGTGACCCATGAGAGGGTCCATGATCCACCCAATGCTTCACTCTTTTTCAGATAACTTTAAAAATCAGCTCTTTTATCATAAAACTCATTTTCTCTTCCAATACACTTGGCCCTTGGTATTTCTATCTCATATGACCTCTTCCCTCTTCACAGTTCTCTTTCTCTCCCCTTCTTGTTTTTCACAAGATCCAGAGTTACCATCAAGACTGAACCTCAATGTCCGGTTTTCTACGACTTGGAGCACCTGGACTCTGCTATAATACATTTCCCTTGGGTCTTCCTTCAAATAAAAAGTGACTAGGGGCTTGTTGGACTTCCTTAGCATTACAGACCTATTACACTTGCTTGCTATTGACAATCCCAAGCTGACCTGCAAAGGGACAGACTGTGTAGCCTCCTGAGTAGCTGTATATTGTCAGTCCCAAAATTCATGAAGGGAATAAGCTTCCCTGTTCAGCATAAATATGAACCCAAATTACAGCAATGCTGTTTAACTGGAGATATTCCTAAAGGATACCATGGCTTGGAGTGAGTAACTCCACCACATTTAAGCGTGTTACTTCATGAAAAAAAACTTATCATTTCAACTGAATTCTGTAGGACTTTTTAATCCTGGACATTCTGGTAAATTTGTCAGGAAGACGAGTAGTTTTCCAGTAGCTGCTGTACTGCTTCTGTGCTGCCAAACCCCCCTTAGCTACCTAAAGCTCCAGAGTTTGAGACTTGCTGGATTAGAGGTTTTGAGATTCACAAAGCCCATACTAGCTAGGTCAGGCTCAAGCAAACAGAGAAGTGGACCCAGAAGCAGCTCCACTTTCTTTCTGCTAAACAAGAGTCCAGCTTCTCCAATCTGTTCCTACCTGCCCCATCCAGAACAGTGGGTACGGGAAAGTCTTCTCATTCATGTAATCTGTATTTTGGAAACTCTCTCTCCTATGCATTAATTAACCGATTTTGGAAAGCTCTTTTCAGCTCTCTGATCATCCAAAATGGATGTTCATCTTTTAAAATCATCTTCCTCCCATGATGAGTTTGTGACAGGGAAAGATTTTAGTGTCTCTGTTCTCCTGGTAGTTTGCCTGGGACATCTCCTCCGTTATCATTTGCTCTGTTGCTACTCACAAGTTTCCAATCAGCACAGAAATGTAATGTCTCAGAAAAACAGATCCTTTTTGTCACTTCAGTTTTCCTTTTGCTTCTGAAACTGTAGGTTCAGTCTGTGTCAGCCAAGCTAATAATTAAGCTAATAAAAGTCAGAGTAGTTGGAGGTCTTGACAGCCTCTGAATCTGCACCTTCCCCCTGCACCTTCCTCAGGTAAAGGAGGGAGATAAAAATGAACACTGCCAAAAATAAAACGATTAGCTCTCAGTTGGGTATCCCCACAATCCCACTGGCACCGCTTCCAGAGGCAGCAGAATGGATTCAGGTTAGTAACTCTGCTTCTTCTAGCACTGACCACTCCTGAATTTCTTCAGGGCTCTGGTAACACCATCTTCTAGTAAAATCTGGTTGGGCAGCTATTACAGAACATTTTAAAACCACATTTTTTGCTGGTATTTTCAAGTTGCGGGCATACACTCCATGTAACGCAGGCTGCACAAAGGCAGGGACCTCTAACAGACGCACTACAGCAAGCAAGAAGTTGGGGAAGGTCTCAGGAAATCCTCCCAAAGCACAATCATGTTGTCTGTCACGTTCCCCAGTTGAATACTACTGGGCAGGATGTGTCATTTGCTTTCCAGCTCATTTGTTAGCAGGATATAACTTTTGTTAGCAGGTTATAACCTAAGAAAGGAAACATCTGGCACTGGCAAATACATTCCCTTCTGCTGTTACATGTAAGGAGCAAACCTTACGTTTAGGTACCACACGATTTGAACGTCAGGGCAGCCAGCACAAACAATTAAACCTGCTAAGAGCATTTAAGATTATCTGTTGTTCAGTATCATTTTGAGATTTCAAAAATGATTGCAAGATAGCCGTGTAACAGGCTAGTTCCAAGTAAATTATGGTACAGAAAAAGGGAACAAGTCCTGCTGGGAATGTGAGTGACAGCATAAGGCTTGTGAGAGAAAAGACTGGATCTAATCAGATCAAATGAGTTCAGATAAGAGAAGAGGGAAGGTGGTTCCAGCTGTGGTTTGGGATGTAGCTAAAACGTCTGTGTTAGCCCAACACTGAACCTGTACCTGAGTCTGCATGAGGAAGGCGAGGCAGAAGAGGTGACTCCTTGCTCGGATAGCCTGAACCTGACCAAGACAAAGGGCTCCAAGCCCGATGAAGTAACAGAAAGGCTCCTAATCCACATGTGCCCCTGTGTGCTGGGAGCTGCCGGGGGCACCTCGCGGATGGGCGGCCCCTGGGAGCCGGGCTGTGGGCTCCGAGCGGGCCCCAGGGAACGGGGCCTGGGACGCTGTGGGGAGCTGCAGTGCAAGGGCCCGCGAGCCCTGCCGGAGCCCTAGAAAGGTCCTCCTGGAAAGCCAAGGAGACACTTCCAGGAGGTCTTTTTAGAAGTTTGAGATGGTCTGCGGGAGTTGAAGCTTTTCTCCAAGGCCTCCAGGGTCAGCACAGATGCACAACACCAAGGTGGGACCAAATCTGTCTCCTGTTTTAAAGTCAGGAGAGTAACCATGGTGTGCACCGGCCCAACCTAGACTGCTCCTAACTGTTTTTCGTAAACTCAGGTAAGGCCAGTCTGCAGCCTGAGCTAGGAATGAGAGACCTATGTGTGAGTTGTGTGGGGTCATTGCCTTCTGCAGGCTCAAAGGCAGGGATTAGAAGGACAGGCAGGTGGGACAGCAGAGCAGTAGGTTCTCCAAAGGATATTCCAACTAGGATTTTATTTGCTTACGTGCAGGGCTTAGTGGAGACTGGAAAAAAAAGATGTTTTGC
>JAVCKT010097382.1:0-11776 GCA_032273925.1 Rhynchotus rufescens | reverse complement strand
CCTTCAGGAAGGACCTAACAGGAGCATCACGGGCAAATCTGCTCCCACTCGCCCTGTGGTTTGCTGAGGTAGGGTCAAAAGAAGAATGGCTGGCAGGGTGGGCAGCAAACACAGGGGAAAAAAAAAGGAAAATGCTACTCACCAGTAACGATCAGCAACTGAAGACAGAGGAAATACATGCAGATCAAAGTCCCGTTTCCTTCTAAAAGCAGCAGAAATGCAAAGCAGTGAAAATGAACAACACATCCCTATAGGTTCACAGAAACCTCATTTGAGAGGGGAGGTGGCTGTGGCACCTGGTCTGGCAGCGAAAAGCAAAATTCACACTGAATAGCCAAGCAGCTCCCTTCCCTCTTCACACACACGCGCTGCGATCAGGATGGACATGACGTAAATCCAAGGAACTTCTCCACAGGCAGCTCCGTCCTGGGCTGGCGGAGGGGCCGAGCCCCCCGCCCGGCCCCAAGGGCCCCAGTGCTGCGGGCGAGAGGCGCGGGGAGGCCGGCGAGCGAGGGAGCGGGTGAAGCCCTGGCACAGACAGCAGGGACTGCGAGTGGGAGGAGAGGAAGCGCTGCGGAGGAAGCACTCTTGTGCATTTGTTTAATGCGTAAGAGGACAGCTGGGAGGGTGGATGGAGAGAGCAGGGACCGCACGCAGCTCCGACTGCTGCTTCCTCGGAGAGAGGGGCGGCCACGACCGCTCACCTCCGGCTGGCCACGGCACAGCCGAGCACCAGAGCACCAGCTTGACGCTGCACAAATAATGCAAAATACTGCAAAATAAAGAGATAAAAATGAATAAATAACGTTCAGCCCCGAAGCCAAGCTCCTCTCCTGCTGTCGCTAGCTCCTTATTGTGTCCACCCAGTTGTTTCTTCTCTCCTCTCAGCCAGGAAAGGCTTAGCTAACGAAACCCTGGTGCAAGAGCATCCTTTGCAGGTGGCTGGTGTTAGGACATAAGCCATCCTCCCCACTGGAGGGGTGGAAGGGAGATGATCACCCTGCCAGGGCGCCCCTGAAAGCACTCCTGGCACCTCACAGTTTTGGGGGAGAAAGCTGAGGGTGATGGAGCAGCTTCTCTACCTACCTCTTGCCTATTGAGAAAGCAGAACTGAGCCCGTCGGTGGGAGAAGTAGCAGCCGCACTCATTGCACACACCTGGGTCTCGTTCCTTCTCCTCCTGGCACCGCTATTGCAGCAGATGTGGGCACTTCATTTGCACTAAGCAACAGAGCTCTGCTCCCCCGTGTTTTCCATCAGGTGTTGAAACCATTCTAAGCTTTCGGATGCTTCATCCTTTCTTTCAGTCTCCAGGTGGAGTTGGCAGTTAGGACCATGGCTGCCACCTAAGTGCCTGTGTGATCTTGATGCACGTTTCCAAAGGAGAGATCTCCTTTGTGTTGCTCGTGTTGCTCCTTAGGAGAACGTTTAAAGATGCCCAGGTACATCTTTGGAGATTAGGGGCCTCCATCTCCCAGCCTCCTCCACTTAAGTCATTTTTGGTCTCTCCAAGGTAGAGCTTTGTGTCCCAGAGTCACAACTTGTGCACCATGACTCCCTTGCTGGGGACACTTCTCCCATCTTCCCCTCTGACAACCTTTGTGCTCATTTTGCCTCTGCAACAGATGCTCTCTTTATAAAAATCGCAAGCCTCCATCCCAAGCAAACACTGCCCTAGGTGAGAGCTTGCCTCGGGCCTGCTTGGCCTGGCTTTGACTATTTATTCTGTTAGATTAATTTGCTTTTTCCATTTTTTTTTAACCTTAATGGTATTATGAAGACCATACAGACTTAACAAAGTCAACAAGTAATCCGTGTTCCCAGAGCAACTGAGAAGTCAGGCACACATAGCACATATGATACACATCTCCCAGGGGAGCTTTTTCTATCCGTTACCAGTTAGAGTTTCCTGTAACTTCATGGTTGCATTCCCTTTACCATTATAACGTTAATGAAACATCGGTCAGATTCATGTCCACCCTTTCTTGGGCTGATTGTCAGGTTTCCTGCATACAGTACTGCACGTGCTCTGTTATCTTGGCATGAACATCTAAAGGGAACTGGGAGGATGCCTGAAATGTCATAGAAATGGGTATATTCTTACTCCTCAGCTTTAAGACTATTGCAATACCTTATTCTGCAGCAAGAAGCTGACGTGACACTGCAGAAGTGAAAGCCACAATGAGCCCTATGACCTCTCACAGTTTAACGTTCCTCAACCTCAGCTCTGAAGATTTGCTACGAGAGGAACTTCTCAGCTGTGGTTTCTCTTTGTCTGAACAGCTAAAACTCCTGCAGTTCCACTGCACGGGAGTGAAACAACAAGCAGCTCAGTGTCTACCCTCAACTTCTTGATTTTAGTGGACATTTTTCTTCATGGCGCCATCTTCTTTACTTTCTGATATCAGTTGCATGCTTGTCCTAAGTTAGGTTTTTGGAGAGGGAGTCCCTAAAAAGGACTGTTCCCACCCAAATTAACAGTTTTTCCCCAAGGATGTGGTAGCATGGGCTGTGGGGAGGTTGAGGAGCAGAGGTGAGACCTCTTTTTTCCAGAGGTCTCACCCAGAGGCAGGTTCCCACTGCCCCATGCCATGCGCAGGAGGACAGTCTCCACCTACGTAGCATCCATACATTGGCCTCCCTGAGGGGCAAAGCTGTTGTTGTCCATTTTAAATATGTTGGAGCTGGGGCCCTGGTGCATCAAGCACGAGGAAGCATCAAGCACCGCTCTTTACGGGCAGCAAGAAATCCAAGCAGGGAACCCAAGCAACTGTCTGCACTTCCAGACACAGTCACAGTCTCTGCTTGCACAAAGACATTTACATTTAACCAGATACATTAAAGAGCATGCTAACACCACAAGGTGTCATCAGGAGCAGAGTCATGAGCAGAAGGGAGCTGAATGTGGTTGGTGCTGCTAAGTGCCTACCCCAAGCTCTGAAGCAGGACCGTGGTCCTCTGGAGACACTGCCCCATTTGCAGAAGTGGTGGAGGAAAAGGCTGATTTAGGATAGCAAGTCAGTGTGACCCTCTTTGATCTACCAGATCCAGAACATGCAGTGAGGGGGGATGCTGGTTGGTAAAGGGTAAGGGTGAATGCCCACAGCCATAAGGATTAGGTGGTGGAGAGCGTGACCCCAGAGGCACTGAAACTATCCATGCAGCAGGGAGCAAGCAGGCAGGCACAGCCCCACGTGGCAGCAGGGAGGGGTGAGGTGAACAGATGTGGTTTACCCATGCATGCTTAACAAAAGATGCAGCCTCACTAGTGCAGGAAATGGCAGTAGCTGAAACACTCTTCCCTTCTTCTTTGGAAGTAACATTTCCTCATTTGTTCTTTGCTTTAGAGAGATGGAAATTGAAAAGGGAAAAAAATGAACCCTCCATGGCAAAACCAAAAAGGAGTAGACTTGTTTAATTGCCATTATATATATACACACACATAATAAAGATCACTCCTTTGTTATTACAAGAGGCTCAGCCCAGCGAAACGCAGACAGTGCTGACTCCCTAAGCAGGGAGGATGGTTGCAGTCACTCAGCCCACACGAGAAATACTTCCAGCCTCTAATAGGTAGAAACGGGATCCTTGATGATTTGAAAGACCCTGCAAAGAAGAGTTGGTGAGATATGTTGAGCATCACTGGAGTTGCCCATTGGCAGCCGAGTGGGACTGAATATCCTGTTCCTCTGGGACTCATCCTGTTCCTTAAAGGAGAGCACTTTATCCTCTGGCAGCCTCATAACCCCCTCCAGCTCCATGGACATCTCTCAGGGCCCCTGAGCTATATGAATGACCAGCCAAATATGTGCTGGTGTTGGAGAACCCTGGAGAGCTGGAGATCCCATCAGTGAGCACCATGGAGCTGTAGCACTGTGCCTGCTGTGTCGAGAGAAAGGGCAGTTCCTACACCAGGCAGAGGCAAGAGGGGTGAAGTTGCCCCTCTCTGTGCCCACCCAATTCCTGACTCACAGCTGTATTGAGACTCTACAGATGGCCTTGTTCCTCTGCAGCTGTCTTTGCCCAAGGCTGTTTTGGCAAAGAGTAGCCGAGGTGCTGTTGGTGAGGCTGGGACAGGCGTGGGATGTGCCCTGGGACTCTCCTGTGATGCTCACGCATTGGCTATGCCTCATCTGCAGCACTACTGAGACCCAGAGAGCTTGGAAAAATCAGCAGGAATTTGGTCTTGAAAGGATCCGCGCTTAATCCTTAAGCAAGAGCCTTTTGGAGAGAATTGAGCAGATGTTCATGCACTTTGCTGAATGGAGATCTGTGCCAGAACCAGCCCCGCATGCTGAGAGTGAAATGAGGGGCTAGACCACACCTTTCTTTGAATCTGTGACTTAAGACAGGACAGACTAGGTCATACACACCTCTGTCTTCATTTTAAGGCAGTCAAAATTCATGTAGAACAAGATAAGAGATTTACCTGTGCTTGTCAACCCAACTAGAGTCATTTTCCTCTTCCCGACACCTCCTTCTTTGAGTTGTATGATCTGCAAGACAACAAGTCTATTCCCAGGCATCAGAAAAAAAAATATTAGGCATCATGCATAAAGTATAGCGTGCTGCATGGGGAATGGTGTTTGAAGCTCATGAGGAAGGGAAATGGTAACTTGAGAGACATGTGGGTCCTGTGGTCTTAGCAAAGGCCAGACAAATTAGGTTCAAATAATTCACGTGACTATTTGGTTTTGTGGGGAAAGAGGTACAGAAAGAAGTAGAGGAAAGAAAGTGCTACACTGGCGAGCATCAGGTACCCGGAGGCTCGGGGAGAGCAGGGGCAGGGGCACTTACAGCGCAGGAAGATTGCGAGGATCGGGAGGGCAGACACGGCCGCCGTGCTCACCGCCAGGATGGTCACGTTCACAAACTCGGTGCAGCCTCGTTCTGTCGGGCAAACGGGCAGGAGGAGGGCACGGCACTCGGCCCGAGCCCCAAGGAGAAAAATATAAGGTTAAATGGTCTGTGTCAAAAAATGCACAAAACAGTGATAATAGCTGCTCAAAATTTGATATACTTTCACAAAGGCTTCAAGAAAGCGCATAAAAAAGTGGACTTTTCCCCGGGACCCTTCTTTCATCCCTCCAAAAGCCCCAATCTCAGGCATTTTCGGAGGCAGACTCAAAGAGAAACAGTGCGTACATCGCGGACAAGTCTCAGTTTCAATACAACAAATGTGTTAGGCCTTTCCAGACCTTGGCAATCCAAGTGCCAGCCCCTAGACAATGTCTTCTCACCGTGGCGCTGGTAGATATTCTTTATCAGGAAGCTGGTGGTCAGCACGACGGAGAGCACCCCTCCGGGAGCAGCGTAGCCCATGGTGCGCTGCACTGGTGAGCGAAAGAAGACAACGCAGAGTTACTGCCTGGTCCATGCAGAGCTGGCCTGGCCCGTGGTCCATGGAGAGGGGCACCCGCTTGTGATCTACAGATGACTTTAAGTGCTCCAAAGCTCAGCTATGCTTTTTGTGAAGTGAAACGCTCAACAGGACTGCATTCTGGGCACTTTCTAGAAATCTGGGGTCTAACAAGACGCCAACTTTAGGACAGAATTGCAGCAGAAGGAAAAATAACATTTTCATTAAAAAAATTCATTAAAAAAATGGGTGAGATTTTTGGCAAAATAACCCTCTCCCCCTGCCATTTTTACCCTCCATCCCTGCCATCCTCAGTGGAGCAGCTCACCTGTTTTGCTTTTGAGATGGATGAGCTTTTCAGGCTGGAACGTCACGGTGGCAGAGACCAGGAACGTCACCACGATCACATACATCAGGATGACCTCGGGCAGTATGAAGGCAATAGATGGGCCTGAAAGCAAGCAGCACAAGGGTCAACACCAGATCTGCATTTGCCCTATTTACCACGTTCATGATTTCATAGACATCAATCACAAACCCCTCCCCACCCTCTCCTTTCCAAATGCTTCATTCAGATACCCCAAAGCTCTGATTCTTCCAGGAGGTCTTTACCTCCTGAAAGACCTCCAGGTCTCCAGGACCCCTCCCAACATGTATATTTTTATGGCAGGGATTGCACCCTGCACGGGTGGAAGGCGTCAGGGCTGGAGTCTGCGGAGCACCCCAACATGACCACCCTCATACCTTCTTCTCGCATCCAGAGGATGAGGGCTGCGCTTGCCAGGACAGAGGAGACGCACACCAGCCCGCACGTGTAGACACTGAGCCATCGCCACAGCTCCCCCCCTGCACAGGCACAGCGGTGCTGGAGTCACCTCCGGGACACGGGAGACATCCCATGCCCGCCTCCCACTGCTTCCACGGGATGAATCCCGCCTCCCCCAAATGCTATGGGATATCCGGGGCGCTTACTGGGGACTGACAGGGGTGATGGGGGTCTGAGAGGAGACCTGAGCCCCATCAGGCAGTACTCACCTCCTCACCATGTGCCTTCACCCAGCCTGAAGAAATCAGGACTTATTTGCATGGGTTTTAGCACATATGCCTGTATTGGTATTTCTCCCGTTTCTTCTTTTAATTCATTCTGTGTTGCAATAAAAATACTTCTGGGAAACTTCCTTTTCTATAAAAACGTCACTCAACTCTACTTAACCAAAATGTCTAGAAGACGCTAGACTAAAAACATTTTTTTCCTATTAAAAAAATAATTAGCGCAAGAAATAATTTCTCTTTACTCTTGTTCAGGTCTGATACCTGAGAATGAGGCAAGATGTTGAGACAGTTGGAAGGGGAAATTTAACTATCATTTTTTCCCACAGGAAGATGAGCTTTTCCAGCCTCCCTCCCTCCCTCTCAGCATTCTCAACGTCATCCCTAGCAGACTCACTTATCCTTTGCTTTTCTGATTGGCAGACAGGAAAAATTAAGCCCCATCCTGAGACGACAGTAAAGACTACAGCAACCACTGCCATCCGCAGCACGTCTTGTAAGGCTGGAGAGAGACCTGGAAAAACAGGAGCCAAGATTCAGGCCTCCAGCAGGACAGTCATAGTGTGCTCCTTGTTAATGACTTGCTTTATTTGCCATCTGGTGGCCAAATTAGTGCTTGCTGCTGCAGGGTCTGGTCCATGAAATGCCCAGCCTGGGACAGGGGGTGCTGCATGGACCTTGGCCACTATCTCCTGCTCACCATCACCCTATGCATGGTGGCAGGGATGATCTGGAGAGGCCACAGGACCTTCTTCCAGAGGGAAGAGCCGGACTCGCACTGCCATCCTGCCCAGGCTGGACTGCACCCTGCAGCCAGGCAGAAGTGATGGGGGATGATGAGGGAAATGATGCTGGTGGGAGATGGAAGAGGTCACTGGGGCACTGGAGGACAGAAAGAAGACCCCAACCCTGTTGGTTGGCAGCGCTGTGTCAGGCAGTCACTATAAGGCTGCACTCTCAAGAAAAGACTGGGAATTGCCACTCATTCTGGAGAATGGGGGACCCTGTCAGCTCCCCAGGGTTCACCCTTGGACCATAATGTCATGGGAAGGCTGGCTGAGCCTTGGTGGGTAGAGGCAGAGGGATGGAATTAAATCACCCAGCAAACCGTGGGCAGGCATGGAGAGCAGAAGGTGGTGGGAGAGGGTCTCTCTAGCTCTCCTTTGGCAGCTCATGGGAAGCAGCAGTCTCCTGGTGGCAATTTTTAGCCACACAGGTTGAGCCACAAGCCCCAGGTCAGGAGCCAATACCGAGCAGTGATCACCTGCAATGGTCACGTTCAGGGAGGCCTCCTGCCAGCTTATCCCGTTGCTGGCATTGCAGGAGTAGGAACCACAGTCCGACTTCTGCACCTTCCTCAGGTACAGGACACTGATGCTGCTGGAGAGAGAGAAACCTCTGTCCGGGGGAAGGGGCTGCCCATCCTTCTTCCAGGTGATGGTGTCCACCTTGCCCTCAGCCACGTCGCAGAGCAGCTCGATGGTGGACTCTGCCACTGGGTCACTGCTCCGGAGCTGAGGGAGAGAGACGGGCTCTGGAAGGAGGACAGAGACACCAACGCTTCTATCAGACAGGACCTGGAGCATCTGCAGTGGGGAGCTGGTGGGAGTCAAGGACACAAAGCTCTGCAGCATCCCTGCATCTACAACAGGGCCAGTACAGGTACCCTTCACCAGGCAGTCCTGCAGGCAGGTATCTAGCACAGACACAGCATCATACAGCATCAGTAACCTAAGGGCTTAGCTTCCACTGTGGCCAGAGAGGGAGATTTTTAGCAACTTCTGCAGCAAGTCCACATTATGGACCTAATTCCATCAGCTCTCCCAAGTGCCCCTTGCAAAGGTTGCCCAGGTGCACTGCAGGTGGCCAGTGTGAGGCAGGAGACCCGCAGCATCCTGCCAGGCTTTCAGTCCCTTGCACTTAAGTAGAAAAAAAGAGAGAGCAAGACGCCTTTCCAGGATGGAGTCCTGCTCTCGCTCACAACCACAGCTCCCAGAAGGTCTCTCAGAGCAACACTAAAGAGCTCCTTCCCTGGCAAAGGTTTGGAGCCTCTTCACCTACTCTCCCTGGGGCACAGCAGATTAAAACAAGGAAAACCTGCATGATCACTACCACACACTTAGCTCAAATCTCTTCACCAAAACTCTTGGCCTGCCCAATGGTCCAGACACATTCAACAAATATCTCTGTTGTGTATATCCATCATCTTTTTCTTCCCTCCCACAACAGCCACTTACTGAGGACTTCCAGTTGGATTTGGAGGCTCTCCCTTTCTTCCAGGTTGATGGTCACTTTGTAAATCCCACTATCAGATTCCTGTACATCTTCCAGCAAGAGAGATCCATTGGATGGATGGAAAATGGCTCGACCAGCGTATGGTGCACAGATAGTTGGACTGTGTGAGCCTCTGTAGTGCTGGATGATGGCATGGGACTCGGTGCCGTTGAGGTACTCCCACTGCACAGAGCGTATCTGTGTGACATTATCTGGCACGGGAAGCAGCACTGAGGATCCCACAGCAGCAGCTTTTCTTTCCAGAGGTCCTGCTGTTTCTGCAGCCCATTGCACGGGCACTAACAGCCCTAGATGGAAGGGGAGGAGAACACAAGACAGAGCAAGTCAGCATGGCTCAAGAGCATGGCTGTGGCATCGCCAGTGTCACAGATAACTTCTCAAAAAGCCCTTGCCACTGCTGTGAGCTAGTGGTGCAGTGTTACATGCTGGCAGGCAGCGAGATGTCTTGGAGAGGTGCCTAATTGCAGCACAAGTTGCTTAGAGGAATCTACCTGCAGTGCTGTGAGTTCAGGCCAAACTCCTCTGTGAGTCACTGGCTAAATCTCTGTATGTGTGTGTGCTTTTGGGTGTCATTTCCCAGTCTGTGCATGGAAGGACATTCCAATCCTGTCCAAATTTTCCATGGCTTGTCCCAAATTCCTGGTTTTGTTTGGGACTGAAAACCTCTGTTCATGCCCAGCATACCAGGATGCAGCTGCTTCCCCAGTGTGCAGGGCAGCTGGTAAGTTTGTTGTGACTCAGGGTACGGGGGTTTCAAAACGAGCAGGATCAGAGAATAGCTGAGTTTGGAAGGGACCTCCGGAGATCATCTAGTCCAACCCCTCTGCACAAGCAGGGTCACCTAGAACATGCTGGATTGCATCCAAGTGGGTTTTGAACATCTCCAAGTCAAGACCACTGTAAAGAACTGCCATGATGCATCTCACCTTAGCCCATTCCTAGGAAAGCTGGACAGAAATAACTGCTAAAGTCCTTGCTTGTGAAGCAGAGTATCCAAAAAGGAGAGGTCCAAGACATGAAAGCAGGGAGCAGATGAGATGAAAGGGAGGGCGTTTATCTATGAACTATCCAGGCAGAGAGCAAACTAATTTCTCCTGCTGTGACAAAGACTCCAGTTACTCCAAAAGCCTGGAGTGAATATGCTGGGAATTTTGCTATAAATTATTTTTTTCCACATCCAAATTTCTAGTCTGACTCTAGTGTGGAGCACTGCAACTGAATCTGCTGCGATGACGAACACCAAGCCATCACAGCCACATCTCCCCACAAAAGCGACACTGGGAAAACGTATTTCCCAACGGAAATATGGGACCTGAGGACCTGGGCCCAGCACCCGGTCCCCAGACACGCCGTTATCTGCAGCCAAGAGCTGGAGAAACGCCCAGCAAGCGAGCCCCGTGTTATCTCCTGGTTCAGACCAGGACAAACACACGAGCTGCGCAGATTGGATTTACTCTGTCCCCTCTGGGTGTTTTAATTCCAGCCCAGATAAGTGCAAATTTACACTGCCTCCTGCAGCTCAAGAAAATGAGGAATTTGTCCCTCCTGCGTTGACCAGTTATTTCTCTTAGCAATTATGAAACAAAAGTAGGAAAGAGAATAGACATAAATAATTCAAAAGAAGTCAAATTCATTTGATCATTTTCCTTTCCCAGGCCCGGAACTTTGAAAAAGAGCTCCCATTTTTTACTTATGTGCCCTAAGGTTCCCAAAACAGATGGGTGCAGGAAGGAAAAGGGGTTTTACAACTAGAAGAACACTATGCAGCAGCTATCCACATAACAAACAGTAGCAGTACCACTAGAAGGTGCTAAGAGAAGGTCCTTAATTGAACCTGGCCTTTTGTGAGGATATGAAAAGCTCATCTTGCAGATACTCGAACAGAGCTCATTAATAACACAGCATTTGAAAGAACAGAAGTACTGTAAGAGGTTTCTTTCCTGCCTTAAATGCTGATCCTGAAAATATTTGTACTTCAAGTTACCTCCATGCATATATAAAGACCACAATGAGACAATTCGCTTATAATTGTGGAAATTATGAGATTATAGGAATCACAGTATAAATCTAGCCTAGAAGACTTTTAGACCATGAGTAAATTTGCTGGTGCTTCTAGCTCTTCAGTCTCTGGGCAGCAAAGCAGGGATGCACTTCCTTTTGTTTGCAGCTTTTGGGAGGAAACGCTGCCTAGTGTAAAAAACCCCACTGCACAGATCAGGTGCCTGTGTAGAGCCCCACAACCCTGCAGAAGTCACAGGCACTGCTGCAGCTTCCCCAGGCGAGGATTTGGCTCAGAGTCCACTCGAGAGCACCCGCATCAAGCCCAGCTTGTGAACAGCCTACCTGCAAGGAGCACCCAGCTGGTCCCCTGCAGCTCCAACGGACAGCAAACCAGCATCTGTTGAGGAAAGTAGTTCTCAAATTGTGGTGGCTTTAAAATAACCCCTCAAAGGTCCAAACTGTATCAGGGGAAAAAAAAAAAAAAAAAAAAACAGATCAGTTTGGATGGTGCAGAGTTTTCATAGTCTTAAGTGCTGGATCCCTGATGCTCACGAGGACAGAGACTTAGCCCCAGCTCAAGCCCAGACTCACTGCTCTCCTCTCCGCTGCTCCTCTCCTTTCTTGCTGCCTGCTCTCCTGTCACTCTGCCAGGGAATCCTTCCTGGGAGGTCCTGCCCGCCGGCACAGCTTCACACGCCTGCTCCACGCTGATCCCAGCAGCAGCAGCGCAGGGAGCAGCTCGGCAGCGCCTGGCCTGGGTGCTGCCTCATCATCACCTGCACCTGGAGCACAGCAGACTTGGCTCACGCCCAGGAGGGCTTTTCCTCCCCTCTGTGTCCCAGGTGCCTGCAGAGCAAGGCAAAGGCACCAGCACATTCGAACCAGGCTGTTCTGTCACCTTGCACATTTCCCTGCTAGCCAGGGACAGCACTGCAGGTCCTGGACGCCTGTCTGCCTCTTTTGCCATTTCTCAACCTTTCTTTTCCCAATCTGCTTCCAAGCGAACAATCTGAAAATCTTCTAAGCAAACACTCCGCTTCCAAGCAAACAATCATGCCTCGACAACCTCAGC
>JAVCKT010097381.1:0-11776 GCA_032273925.1 Rhynchotus rufescens | reverse complement strand
TTCTTTCTTTCTTTCTTTCTTTCTTTCTTTCATTTTTGGTAATAAAAACTGGGAATTGGTTAGCCTTAGCCAGGAACCTCATCATGTCCTGGAAATGGAGAATGCATCTGCTTATCTGATTCTGGGTAAAATGTCACAGTAAGCACCTCTGGAAGTTTTCTTCTTTTGAAAAGGCAAAGATTGATAGTCAACTTTTAAGTAGGAAGGGTTTGCTGAGTCAGATCCATGCAGATGCCAAGTTCTGGCATCCAGTAATGGCAATGAGAGATACTGTCATCTCCGAGCTATTACTGCTTTATTGCATAAGTGACAGCAGTGTGTGCAAGGGCGAAATAAACCTTTCTCACTTGGGCTAATAATCATGGCCAAGATGTGGCTTGGTCAGGATGGTGGCGTAGGATTTTAAGCAGCCAAATGGCTCTTGGCATCCTTGGAGAAAGGTGCAGTTTCCAGCTGACGCAAAGGGAAGGAGGAGGTTTTATCATGCAGAGCCTGTTCACTCCCAGAAAATAAGCCAAATTTCATAGATTTCATTTCAGCTAAACATATTTAACTAACTAATACTTAATTCTACTCCCCTAAACATGCTGTAGGGTACTCTGGAATAAAACAGTATTTACTGTATCTAGTATAAACAATCTAGAGTAGTATCCCTCAGCTGCATATATTATCCAGCTGTAGTACCAGCTATATATTATTCGTTTGCTAGCTATTAATTGGGATTTTTTTTTAATTTCACTGTGTAATTTGGGAGGAGAAAAGCCGACAACTCTTCCAACAATGTATTTCCCTTTGTGACTTTTCATGGTCTTTTCCCATATTTCTTCCGCCTGGAGCACACCCAGGCAGTAGCTGGCCGCGCTGCGGAGTGCCTCGGTGTCCGGAGCAGCAGCCCAGGTGCCAGCCCCGTGTCCCGCCCAGGAGGCAGGTGCAGCCGGCGCAGAGCCGGGGCCACCGTCCCGCGTGTGCAGCGCGTTCGGCTCCAGCCCCACATCTGGCTTTGTTAAACCCAGCTGCCTGCCTGAGCCTGCTGTGCATGGTGTGAAAGCAGCCCCTTGTAAATCTCCCTTACGTAAGGCTGCTTTAAAATATTCTTAAACTCCATGAAAAGAAACCGGGTTTAATTACATGATCCATTTCTTCCTTTAGTGTGTGTTTTTTTTTTAATATATATGCTACATACCTTTCTTTCTAATGCGTTATCTTAATGGCAGGGTAAAGAATAGGACTATTTACTGCTTCAAAATTACAGTTCTATAAATAAAGCATGTAATGAGAACTAGCGTGTCTAAATAGGATTAGCATTATTTTTCTTCATATTTTTAGGTGGACTATTTTTATATAATTTATTCCTACCCACCATTTCCACAGCAGAGAACTGGCTTTAAGCTTGTCGCTCTGCTCTCCCTTTGCCAGCACACTGGATGTTTTCTTCACATGGGAGTTGCAGCTGAAGCCAGTGGTTGGGTGTGAAAGGGGATGTGAGCCCCTCCTTGCACAGTGAGCCAGGCCAGCCCTGCCAAGGTGCATCTCGGCCTTCTGCCCTGCACGACAGATACCCAGGGAAGGGAAAACTGGGCTCAGCAGCCTGGCTGGTGTGTAGCCAGAGGGCCCAGGCTGCCAGGCCTTTGGAAACACCCCACACATCCAGTTGGAGGTGCCTGCGGGAGCCAGTCTTGCAAGGCTCGTCCTTGAGTCCAGCTTGAGCTGGGCACCTGCTTGAGACCTAGAGCTATTGCTGAGAGTTTTGCTAGATCCTTTCACTGTGTTCCCAAGAGATCTCGCTGCTTTAGAGAAGAGCTTTGATAAATGCCTTTGTTAAACTGAGAGAAAGAGGAGTTGGCTTTGCCGGGACCAGGTCTCTCCAGTGAGCTGGCTGAGGAGCTCAGTACTTCTAAGATGGGTTTTAAATAGCTCTTTGGATTGAAGCAAGCTCCAGAGCTATGGCAATATTTATAAAGAGATGATGGTGCAGCCCAGATGCTTTCAGTGATTATTTCCTGTTCTGACATCAGTCCTGGTAAAATATTTCAAATGGGACCCAGGAAGAAATCAGAAGGGGGAATTAATGGGTTTGTAATTATTACTTATTACTCTTGATTAAATAGCTTAAATGGATGCTTCTGAATTTGAAAGAGATTGCTTTATAGAGACAGTGTAAATTTGGAAAACATTAGAGATATAATGTATCTAGACATGCAGTAAGAATATGACTAGGTCTTACATAGTGTCCTGAATTATGAATAAGAATACCACAAAATTACCACAGTACATATGAGAAGTAAGTTAACTGAAAAGTCATCAATTATGGCTGTAAACAGGTAATCATGTGCAAGCAAATGTGTTTCTAGATACACATATCTGGAAGTGTATCTGGATATGGGGGATATCTGGATATGTTGTTAACAGGTAGCTGCTTCTTGACCATATACATGCCAACTACCTATCAGGAAACTAGAAAAAAAGAATTTCCCCATTAAAGTTTCCAAAGACGAAAATGTTTGGATTGGAAGTCCCACTGAGCAATGTAGTTTTCTGAATAAACTGAAAATATGCTGAACAATACAGATTTTAACCTGAGATTACAATTTAACCTGAGATTACAATTGCAATACAGATTTTAACCTGATCACACAAAGGAGTACAGTTCAGAATGAGGAGGAGGGTGCTGCAGAGAGCAGGGTCTCCAAAGGCTTGGAAGCAGCGGCGGGTGGTTTGAACGGGTGGTCTGGGCAGACGGCCTGCAAAGCGAAGGCCTGTAGCGAAAGGCGAGGCAAGGCCCGGGGTGTGCACGTGGCGAGGGCTCACGGAGCGCCGGAGCGGTGCCGCCGCCGGAGCGGTGCCCTCGCCGGAGCGGTGCCGCCGCCGTGCTGCTGGCGCGGGCGGCAGCCTCACTGGGCTGCCCAGCCCGTCCCGTCACCCGCAGCTCACAGGCGGTGTTGGCACCTGAGAGCTCGGAGAGCAATTAAGAGTATGGATTTATAGGCAGAGCATCCTGGGTCAAAACTGGTATCTAGTTTATCAAAGGAAAGTTAAACAGTGACTTATTTGCTGTCCGTAAGAGCCTGTGATAATCGTCTCTGCAGTCTGGAAGCCAGACAAATGATATTAGGAAAAAAAAAAAAATTAACAGAAACTCCAGAAACTCATTAAAGGTTGTTGTAGTAATTGGTAAAATTAGTTTTTTAAATTTATTTTGTTTTTCCTACAGCTGTATATAAATGAGAGTTAACATGGGGGAGTGCTGCCCCGAAGTCATCCCTGTCAGCCTCATGAGCTACGAATCTGAGGAAACTGCTGATGTTATCTCAAGCAATCGTGAGTTAAAATTCCATGAACATTCTCACACACATGAATAGAGGCATGGGGTCAGGATCCTACCTTAAATCAATTCTTTGCATGACTTTGAATACTGAGAAAATTGTTGCAATCTGCACACATGCATAGGAAATTAGTGCCTTTCCAGCACACCAGCTATCACTGGAGATACAAGAAGGTTCCAGTGTCTGAGGCTAAAATGAAAAAGGAATCCAGTCTTGCAAGTCCAAGGGTTGGTTGAACAAATAACACGGGGAGGGCACAGAGCAAAGAGGGTAGCAAAGAAGCCAGGTAGCTTCTTGCTACCCAGAGAGGTTTGGGAGGAATAAAGTTTTCCACAAATGCATGAAGCAAAATGAATCCTGAAGGGAAAATGGGGAGATAGAGATTTGTGTTATGCTGATTTTTATGAAGGTGTCTTCATTAATGAGAGAGTAAGGGAAAGTGCAGGTGATGTGAAAATATTAGTAAAAGCCCCAGAGGAAGAAAAGAAAAAAGCTGCAGAAGATAACAACATAGATGTAAGACTGTGAGATTTGAAGTGAAAATATGCAAATTACCTCTGTGAGCAAAGGGAAAGATGGAAATAATGCAAAGGAAGGGAAAATCCCACACGGAGACTCTTCCGGAAGATAAGAAAAGGGTGCGGATGGGAGCCCAGAACAAGTGCAGCGAGTGTGCAGTGTGCTATGGCTGCCTGAAGGACGGCATAGTTGTGGATCCCAGAGGTAGGCAAGCAAGCCGCGAGGGCAGGCTGCACGCCTGGGAGCCCTGCCGCTGCTCCCCGGGCTCTGCAGCAGCAGCAGCTGCTCTGCCAGTGCTCTGGTGGCGGGAGCAGGGATCGCCCCTCGGCCCGTGCGGCCGGCAGCGCCGACACACGCCGCTTGGCTAAGGGCTAGGTAGGTGTGTAAGCTGGTGCTAAGCACAGGGGATTGGCTAAGGCACCAAATCAGTGGCACCGACAAAAGCTGTGTGATCGAAATGGGTCTGGGGAGGACCCACGCTTGGGTCCGAGCATGTTTGGGGCAGAATTTACCCGGCTTGTGCTGATGCTTGGCTGGCTTTAGCGTCGCTCTCCGCTGTGTGCTTGCAAAGCCATGGTGTGCCCTGCTGGAGCTCGTGGGGCGAGACAGAGGGAAAAGGAGGCTGAAGCTGGTCAGAAAACCTGAGTGCTCCTTTGTCGATAGGCAGGGATTCTCCCAGAAACTTCTAAAGACATTCGCCACAGCCTAGAGAAAGCTCTAGCAAAATGTACAATAAAGCAAAATCCTTCAGGGGCAACGAGATGGGCTAGATGACCGGCTAGGCCTCTTCCAGCTCTAGCTTTTGGTGACTTTATGAAGCATTTTGCTAGCTCCTTGCAAGCTACAGTGTACTTAGCTCTGATCAGCCTGTCAGATGACAGTTTGGGAAGTGAGCTGCAAATTCTTACTGATTCTCTCTGAACGCCAAAAATAGAACTGTTGAGAGTATCTAGTCTGAATTATGGATCAGGTATGGATCACTGCAGCAATCAAGGACAAAATGTGTCACATTAAACTGATTTCAAAGAAAAAAATCTCTACTGTTTCTCTACAGCAGACTCTCTTTTCTCTGTAGAGAAATACGAATATTTCTCTACACACGGGGTGCATTATTCTGTTTAGAGCTCCCTTAAGACATGAACTAATTGATCCTCAGAAGAAGTTAAGCGGACCGTTGCTGTCAGCTCCATTTTCGGGACAGAGGAAGCAAGGCTTGGAGAATCGTTCCGTGTTACAGCAAGAATCAGGCACGTGAATCTTGCCCGTTGCCCCCATCCTCGAGCCTCCAGCCCACACTGCCACCTAATGCCTGTCTAATATATGTGAGCAAACCCTGCAGGCTTTGCTTGCAAACCCAGTTCAGTAGATGTATTTACACTGCGCGTACTGCTCAGTAGCTGTACAAGTGGCGTGCTGCGTGGGCTACCTCCCGGAGGGGAACGCGGGAGAAGAGGAAGGGCAGGGTAGCGCAGCCGAGCGGCCGCCGCGTCCCTGCCAGGAGGAAAGGCAGGGCAGGCGTCCCTGCCTGTCTATAGATGACTGCAGGGAGGCTTCCCCGCCTCGCGGGGCCGCCACATGCAGCACAGTGCAGCTTGGTGCAGCTCAACGCAGTGCAGCTCAGCTGCACTCAGCGCAGCTCAGCGCAGCTCAACACACCGCAGCTCAGCACAGCGCAGCGCAGCACTCCGTCTCGCGCCCACCCTCTGGAGAGCCCACAGTGGGGATACGAGCTCCTCCCTTCTGCCAGAGGGCAACACTAGGCCAGCCTGCCAAGCCCAAGTGGTCACTGAGACCTCCGAGGCCTGGGAAGCGCCTTGAGGTGCTTTGCCCTCCGTAAGCTTGTCAGGGCAGCCCAGGGCCAGCTTGCTGCTCGCTGCCTCGCTGCGGCTTCTGTCGCAGCATCAGTGACAGTTCCGTGGGTCTCCAAGTGTGCTGCAGACGGCCGCTGCTGCGTGGCGCTGGCTGCAGTGCGGTGGTGCTCGGAGCCGCCGGCCTCACTCTCGCCGCGACCTTGGCTGCGGCCGGGCAGGTGGGTGCAGGGGTCCCAGGCCCACAGCGGGCGCTGCACCAGCCGCTGGCCGGGCGCCTGCGAGCAGCCAGTGTCCCCGCGGGCAGAGACGGGGCTCGCTGCTGCACCAGGTAACAGCGCCGCTCGCTCCCACGAGGCTCCTGTTGGCTAAGGCAACGTGCTTGTAGCGACGGCATGCAGTTAGCAAGTGCCCAGGGGCAGTGCACAGCATTCCTCGCTCCTTTTTCTCCAAGGCTTTAGCAGCTGGGATGTCCTTTAATAGTAATATTTGCCTATTCTTCTTCAGCAATTTTCCTAGAGCCATTAGTTTTATTATTTGCCATTACCATTACCATTACTATTGTTTTAGTAAATCATCATAGTTTACTGTCCGGTTTACTATGGCAAAGTGGTCAGCTTTGCCACTGAAAACAAAATAATAAGGAAAAATAAAATGCTTTTTTTTTCCATCTTGTCACTACCATTGTGGAGGTGGAATACTGTTTTTCTGTAGTTGATAAATCTTTAATAGAGGAAAAATCAGGCACCTGTGCAAGCATTTTGTGTGCTTAAATAGAATACGCTGGATGGAGAGCTGTGCTGGCAGGCAGGGAGGCCCTGCACAAACGGAAGCCAAGCCTGATCATTGGAGAACATTTTTAATTGTCTTACTGGCCATCATCAATAAATCCCTTCTAGGTGTAAGGAGTGATCCATGCAAAGCCCGAAATCTGTGCAAGGAATTGTAAGTCCATGACATTGAGGATTTCACCACTTGCTTTTGCCCTGATTCTCAAGAAAAAAAAAGGAAACATTTCAAGTTCAATTAAATCAGAATCTCTGGCAAGAAAAAGAGCTTTACCTGGCGTGTTGGGTGTGTACCACCCCAAATACATACACACACACACACACACACACACACACACACAGTGCTTTTAATTGTACCAGGGATCTGGTCAAATTACTGATAATGAACTTTCATTAGAAAATGTCACAGAGAAAAAAATCATAGCCTAATTTTTCAAAGGTGATGACTGCAAACTTTCCCACTGGAATGCTCCTAACCCAAGAAATTGGGTTACTTTCTTGTTTCAGTGTCTTCCAAAGTAGGCCAAATTCAGCTCTGGAGGAAATAACTGTGCTGCAGTGGAAGTCGGGTTCATGGGAGGTCAATGATTTTTACAGGGCAGCCTCATTGCATTATTATTTTGTGTCTTAACTCCAAGTGGCAGTGCCACTGTGCACGGCGGTATTACAGCAAACAAGTCCCCGTCTCGAAGGAGGTAGAGCCTAAGCAGGCAAGGACAGAGAGAGGACAGCAGTGAAATGAAGGCTGTTGCATGGGCTGCTGTGTCAGGCGGAGGCCGCGGCAGAGCCGGGGCGGTTTCTGGGGTGCGTGTGCCCATCAGGCTCCCCTCGGGCTGCTTCAACCAGACTTATCTCCAGGCACAGTGAGCACTTGGAGAGCTGCAGAAGGGCCCTATAAAACCCTTAAATCCAACCTTCACTTCCACACCAAAATGGAAATTCATCCAGGCACCAGTCCCTTGTCCTTCGTTGTCTCCTCCAACTTTCCCCACTGCCACTCAGGGTTGTGCAGATGTGTTTAATGGCATACACTGGTGTCTCGGAGAGCCACAGTGAAGGAAAGGCAGTGTTGGGCTTCGGCTGCTGGATTTCTGCATCTATATCCACCCATATCCAGGCCAATTAAATCAGACATGATCGGTACCAAAGGAAAAAATACTCTTCAGCTTTCCCTTCATTAAGGAATCCAAGCGCCTGTCTCCTGTCAGAACTGCTGAAAGGGTTTTTTTTTGCAAATGTGTAAGTGCATAAATTGTGGCTGTGTGATTACAGCTACCTTTGCTCGTAGAGATGTGCAGCGCTTCTCGGGAGCTTGCTCTGCAAATCTAATAATTAAAGGCATAAGTGAGGGCTGTGCAGAAGTCAGAGGGGCTGAAAGTAGAACACGAGCTTTCACAGTCTTAGGAGCGCTGCCCTCCTCCACACTTCTTGGCTGGTAGCCTCCTTAGCCAATTATTTCCATTCAGCTGTTTTCTCCTAGATGTGAGACAGGCTGCATTCAGGAAGAAGCCAAATCCTGATGCCAGCCGAGAGCACCGAGCCAGTTCCTCGCTTGTGCAGCCAGGTATATGTGCTGGTCACTGAAATATAAAGACTTAGGTGTACTAGAATATACATTTCCCCCCCTGGATGAATGGCATTGTCTGTGAGGCAGTGGACTTCAGTTTGGATTCTGTATCAGGGTTCAGCTGTGATTAGCCTAAAGGGTATGTGCTGGGCTTGAACATTTTATTGGGGAAGAAACGTGCATTCTGTATTCAGACAGTAGGATTGCTATGCTTTTTTGTCTCACTTTTGTTGTTAAAACCAGTGCTTAAGAGCATGGCTTATAGAAATAGCAATTTTGATGAGTTGATCTCTCCTCTCCCCACTGAGCAGATCAAGAAGATGGGACAGATTATTCTGGTCTGCAGTTTCTACCAAGGCCTTTAATTGTTGCTATCATGTGCTTAGAGGCAGGTTAGAAATAAAATGTATTTCTGGAGCTCATAAAAGAAGCTGAGATCAAATGGCTGATCTTTTTCTTTTTAGTGACATTGCTGTAAAAGACTCTATTACCTAGCAATGCAAATATAATAGACACAGAAAATAGACTGGAATTTTTCCCAGAATGCCTTAATGCAATTATAAACAAAACAAAACAAAAAAGCCCTTCAAAAACATACAGATTGTCCCTTGCAAAGTCATTCCCCTAAGAAAAGTACAGCACAAGATGTAGGAGATGGGAGGGCTTATGATGGTGACCAGCTTCCAACAAGGAGTGTGAAGCTGTGCCCAAGGCGCCCGTCTCCACTACAGCTGTGAGAAGCCTTGGGTGCCTCCACCGAAATGTCTCATGATGCACACGGGTTTGTCAGGGCCTGGACAAGGGGAAATCTCCAACAGGTCATTGGCTTAAGTATAATCCCCATGAGTGTGACCAAAACACTTTGCTGTTTGACTGCTGCCTGCTGACACACGTGACCGAGGCTGGCAGCCCGGCTCTGAGTAGATCAATGTGCAGATCCCAGCAACCGCCGTGGCTGTCGTGCTTGGAGCTGCAAGGATGGGAAGCAATTGGGAACTGCTCTGTCCTTGCCCTTCTGGAGGTCAGCACAGAAGATAATGCACATGGCTTTCCATATTTCTTTTCTGGAGACAGGTGATTGGCCTTCAGCCCAAAGGCAGGGGCTCTTCAGGATACCGTGAGCGCCCTGCGGAATATGCACTGCGGTCCAGTAGGAGGGAAAGGAAGGAGACCACTTCATTTTCAAATGTGCCACAGTTCTGGCTCTGTAAAGTAATAGGCACAGACCCGTGCAGAACGGGTGAAAACACACTTTCCCTACCAAAAGCAAGTGCCAGTTAGGATTTTGTCTTAAAAATGGAAATTTGGGAAATCCTGATGCAACAGGGCCCAGCTATTCCTGACTGAAATCTCAATGTCTAAGTGGCATCTAGGTACTCATTATAGCTGTTGCTTGCTGAGAGTCCTGCATTCCGTGGAGCAATCCATGTTTTCCCGTGGCCTTACAGCCTGTGGCCCCTGGTCACTGTAACCCTCCGAGGTTGCGCAGCCCTCGCTAACGCAGTGGGAGTGCGGCGGCACCTCTGCTCCGCCGGCGCTCGGGAGCCCGTCTTCCTGGTGGGAAGGTCGGGAGAGGAGCTGGCCCCGCTGTGTCGCGGGGCCCACGGGTACCCGGGACAGGTACCAGGCACGGGAACGTGGCAGGAGGGAGGTTAAACCAGGCCCAGAGGGCTGGACAGGGGTGCCAGAGGACACACCGGAGGACACACCAGGTTCCTCCCCAGGCGAGTCAGCTCAGGAAGGGATTTTCTGTCCAGGGACAGATTGAAAAATTCAAGTTAGCATTAGCTTGAAGGTGAAAGTCTAAAGCAGACTTTCTCCTTGTGAGAGAAGGATGAGTCACAAATGAATGTTTTGCTGGATTTCCGGTAGGTGATGCCTTTTGCTACCAATTGAAAAACAAAGCAAAATGAAAATGTGAATCTTTGGACTTGAAAGTATTGAGGTGAAATTTGGAAATTTTCTAAAAATATTTTACAGGTAGCCAAGGGGAACACAGGATCCAGACAGAAAGCTAAACTAATCTGCATTTCTGAGTGACTTTAATCACCTCAAACTAAATTCTGTGCTGCATTTAGCTGCACTTGGTAACAAAATTTCATTTTTTGGCCTCACAATTAAAATTTACAGTGCAGTTGTGTTCATCTGGTAGTCTAGAGAGCTTCCACACGGTCATGCCTGCCGTTAATGCTGCTTCTCATATACTGGCCTATGTCTGTTTTTCCTTTGTTTCCTACTCTTGAAATTAAAAAGATTTCTGATCTGTATTTGGTTTAGATATTTAAAAAAGCATATTCAGAAAAGGACATATTGCATGTTTGAAGCTTTGATTTCTCTAAAGACAGATGTGTTTAAAAAAGCATTAGCACTTGCTAATGAGGATCATTCAGTCCCTTGGTACCAGCAGGTAGATGTGTTCCTACCTAAGGAGTGAGGTATCTCTCGCAGTACAGGGAGGCTTGACCTTGAGGCGCCGTCTGCGATTCAGTCCTTGTGCTGCTCCATAACGAAGTGTTTAAAGAAGTGAGTTACCAACCACAGATGATGGTTTCAGTTCCTTAACATGTGACTGTGGTCACCATTTGTCAGCCAGACCCTGCAAGCATGAGGAGAGCTAAGCAAGAGATGCTGCAGCAAGGTGGTGATTACTGTGGCTCACAAGAGGACAGAGGCTAAAGATACTCTGTAAGAGTCAGAAACTGCATTTCCATAATCATAATTTACTTTGACTCAGTCTTCCCTGCAGCTTGAGCTACTGCACAGCTTTCGGTAGAGCTAGTTTGTGCTTGTAGAGAAAGGGGGCGATGACCTTCTAGGCTGCAATTGCAGAGAAACAGCTTTCAGAAATTGCTAGCAAAACTGCGCTTGGTTTCAGCTACCGAAAAGTGCTGCTTGTGGTAAGTTATGATATATGTATGTAAATGCATTATTAATTTAATCTCTAGCTCCTCTCATAACTCCTATTGCAGTCAGGTTGCAATATGCAAACTATTATTTTATTGCATGTTACAGTGTATTCTGTAAGATCCCTGGGAAATATTTGGTGCTGATGATATGTGCATTTGGTTAGAATCATGGATAGGAGAGAGCTGGATTGCTTCAGTAAGTGTTTTTGTACACAAAGTAAGGCCTGAAAGAGCTGAACAAATGTCCTTGTCTAAGTCTCCCAAGAATAATTTGCCCTTGTTTCTTTTCTCTCCATTTCTTCCTCGCTCTTCAGGAGTTCTTCTCTCTGGTCTCTGACTTCTCTCTCTGAGGCCGGGCTCCTCTGCAGAGGTAACACAGGAGGGAAGCGGTTTGCCTTTGGTTTCCGAAGGGGCTGAGCGCGCTGCACCTTCCGTGCCGCCGCAGTGCCGTGGGGCAGCAGCCGAAGCAGAGACAGAGCTCTGCGAGACAGAGCGGGGGCGCTCTGCGGGGCCCTGCGGGGCCCTGCGGGGCCCTGCGGGACGCGGAGCCCTCCTGCGGAACGGAGCCCGTCCCTGAGGGCAGCCGGGCGTTCCCAGCAGCAGGGAAGGCCCCAGCGGGGCCGCGAGCGCCTTGTCCGGGCGGGAGCGAGCGGCATCTCCAGGGCCAGAGCGGGGGGCAGAGCCTGGGGCGTGCGGGACGCCTGGCAGCCCCGCCACAGCTGGTCGCGCGCGTGCGCCAGGCTCTGCCGCGCAGCGTTTGGGCACCGCGCTTGCACAAGGGCCTGGCGTGGGAGCACGAAATGCCAAGCACACTTGAGAGCTTCTGGGGCATGTGTGTGCAGATGGGGAGAAAGATGTGATTTCT
>JAVCKT010097380.1:0-11777 GCA_032273925.1 Rhynchotus rufescens | reverse complement strand
AGTGCATTTTTGTCACTCGCCCCTGCCACCACTCGTTCCGTGACAATCAATACCAAAGAAAAACCCCAAAACTCAGAATATAGAGAGTGGAAATCAGTTCACTGTCCTCAGCCGCTATTTCTGATAAAGTGCTTTTCTCTTGCTTCAGTGGAGAAGTTTGTATTTGGGCTAGGCCTTTCTAAAGTCATATCTTGCTGTGTAGTTTATAACATGCAGAGGGTAAAAACCTTTCTGAGTTGACTCACAACCCACTGGAGTGCAGCTTCTGTTTTAAATCCTGACCTGGAAGCATGCTTCCTTTTTCACTTTGTTTCTTTAGGTATTCTTTTCTCTGTCTTTCAGGATGGTAATAATGGTATTTTGTATTACTGCTGTCCCACTGTGCTAGCCACTCTGTGCGTGCTGGAAAAGGGTTTTCTCTGCATGTTTCTTCTACTGCTTGTTTATGACCTTTATTCCTGGGACACCAGCAGTGGGATTCCTGCTTGGCAGAAGAGCTGAAGTACTTACCTGACTGAGATGCAAGTCATTTTTCTCCTGAAACTTCAGAGCCTGCGGCAGGGTCAGACCCCAGCTCTAGGAGGGAGCCCTCTTCCACAGTGCATTCTTTAAAGGCTGCTGAAGCAGATTAGTCAAAGCACTCGCCAGAGGAGCCCCTAATGTCCTCAAAAGACTGAAATCCAGGGACTCTGTTTTTACAGCTGCTGGAAAAGATATGCTCCATACTTGTTAAACCCTTCCCTGGCCTCCACATTCACACGAAGCCTGGCAAGGTCCTGCCCTGAGTCCTCCAGGCACCAGCCAGGGATGGATGCGTCAGGCAGCAGAGATGCCCGCAGAGCACATGGGTAGTGCAGATGTGACTGCCCTCACACTCCCCAGCCTGTTTTCCTTCCTGCTTGAGGGCATTTGAGGGCTAAATCTGTTTCACTGGGTGCGAGGGGCTGCTCATTGTCCGCCTTCAGACCTCTAAGGCCTTCATTTGCATTCACAGAGCCTGGATAGTAGGTGGTTATCTGGGACGTGCTTGGCCCTCTGAGCTGATGCTAGAAGGCAGTGTTAGGTGTATAAAACCTGTACAGACCCTGAAAAGTTGTTAGGAAGGGTAATGCTGAGCAGGCAGGAATGCAGAACAAGTGGTCAGGAAACAGTGTTGCGGGGATGTTCCCAAAATCTGGACTCACGGTGTAAAACAGACCGGGGGTACTCTTAAAATATAAATGCTGAGCGTGGACAGTTTCAGCACTCAGTGGTCAGATGTGAGATGGGCTGATGTGTCTTTGTGAGTCTCCTCCTCACCAGGCAATTTACAGCAAACCAACATGAGATCAGAAATTCCAACAATTTTGTCTCTGGGGCTACTTGCCTTCAGAGCAGACCCGTAGCCCGAGCACAAGCTCCTTGCAGATGCCTGACTACCTCCTGGCAGGTGTACTTGGCACAGGAAGTACCAACTGCCAGGTTCGTACCAGACAGGTACGAACCAGTACCTGCCAGGTTTTAAGCCAGGTTTTCCAGTTTGCTGTTGAAGGACGGAAATGTCTACTGTTAAGGCAGCCTTGAGGCAGCTCTCAAGTTGCAATTAAACTTATTACCTAAATCCTAGTTTGGATCTCACTTCAGGTTCCCACCCTGCAATATCCCATACCTCTCACTATCAGTTTTCTTCTGCAGATTCATTTTCCAGAGTCTCCTGAATGCATAGTCTTCAGTCTCTTGCTGATAGAAGAGACTCTGTTTTTTAAATATGAAATCAGAGCATAGAAGGGGAGTTTAAAACCTAAAGGACAGTATGTAGCTCAGCTGATGTTCCTATGTCCTCACTAGTAAAGTACTGGAGACTTGCATAAAGAGCTGTAGACACTGAAAGAGGTTCCAAATTTCTCTTCAGGGTTGTAGTTAAGCTGCTAGCAGAAAAAGCATGGAGACTTTTAATGTACAACTAATTGAATGTAAGGTTAATAACATCTTTATGTAAATTGCCATACTTCTACATGCTTGGAGATATTTTATTGCAGTGTTCTGGTGATGCATTTTGTATAATGTTTGTATTAAGCATGGGATCAGCCTTCATTATACATCAATTTATTTTCTGGATGGCAAATAAAAAGATTATTCTTCTACTCTTTGAAAAGATTAGTGTCTCGCTTTATTTTTTCCATAATCTTTAATCTTACATATTGATTAAGAACTTCAATATTAACACCATTCCTTCAAAATGGCTATTTCAGAGAGTCACAGAATGACAGAATGGTTAAGGTTGGAAGGTGCCTTTAGATATCATCTAGTCCACCTGCCTGCTCCAGTAGGGACATGTACAGCACGTGGCACAGAGTGGCATCCAGGCGGGATTTGAAGATCTCCAGATCCCACAGAAGAGAGATTGAAGATCCCACAGCCTCTCTGGGCAGCCTATTCCAGGGCTCTGTCACTCTCACAGGAAAGTTGTTCTTCCTCATATGGAGATGGAACTGCCTGTGTTTCAACTTACACCCATTGCCCCTTGTCCTATCACTGGCCACCACTGAGAAGAGTTTGGTCTCTTCCTCCCTACATTTTGCCCTCAGGTATTTGTACATGTTGATCAGATCACTTCTCAGCCTTCTCTTCTGCAGGCAAAGGAGTCCCAACTCACTCAGTCTGTCCTCATACAACAGATGTTCCATTCCCTTAATCATCTTTGTGGCCCTCCGCTGGACCCTCTCGAGAAGCTCCACATCCCTCTTATACTGGGGAGCCCAGAACTGCACCCAATACTCCAGGTGCAACCTCACCTGAGCTGAGTAGAGGGGCAGGATCCCCTCCCTTGACCTGCTGGCAACATCTTCCTGATGCAGCCAGGATCCCATTGGCTTTCCTGTCCACAAGGGAACACTGCAAATGCTGCTGAGCTGCTCTCCCCTGCCCTCCTTTCCCAAACATGCACGTCCAGCCATGTGAAAGAATTGCCTGGTTATATAACTGAGCTGCATCACAGACTGCGAGCTTCTGCCAAAACAGGCCAGGAGGGCAGTAACACCTTCCCTGCAGCCCGGGCTGGGGGCATCGCTCCAGAATCACCCCGCCAGGAGCAGCAGCATCCTGTGGCTTCATTGAGGAAGGAAACGGCTCTGGCCTCCGTGAGGATTCTCAGGAGCCGAGTGCTGACGTTGGCACCTGCTCTAAGTGCCCCCGTGGGCGCAGGCTGGCGGGTCCCACCTCTGCATTGAATGCGCTGCTGTTGCTCAGCTCCACACACGCACTTTGGTTTCATTACAGCTGCTTTTTTTATAGCTTTAATGCACAAATGGGGTGACATTTGCAGCTTTTTAACCCGCTTTGAGTCCTGCCAACACTCACGGCTTTGCTGTGGAAACTGCAGGTTTCTCCGAGTTGTGTAAGTGCCAATTAAAAATATAGCAGGCACAGCGGAGCTTTTGCTTGGACTGTAGCTGTGTGGACAGCTGGGCAATTTTCTGGTTCTTGTAGCCCAACTGATGCCCTTCCACGTGTCTCCTAACACAAACGCAGTGACGGCAGCTATTGCAGGATGGCTGCAGAGCCCTTACAGGCAACGTGGGTCAGTTCTGCACAAGCTGTTGTAGTGAGTCGTGACTCCCCTTGCTTAATAAGCAGGACTTGGAGGTGTTGGCCAAACTGCTGGAAAAAGCACTGAGCAGCCCTCCAGTTTACAAATGTTGCTCATTCGTGAGAGATTCTGCCAGTTACAAAATTATCAGATCCAGATGTCTCAGTTGTTGGAGGCCACGTTGTTCTCCATATAAAAGCCTCACACTGGCCTTAATGCTAATCCCATGGAAGTCAAGGGGATTTGGGACACTCCGCTAAATACCGTTTGCTGCAGGCTGTTGCTTCCAGCACGCGCAGGCTGCGGTGACTTGCACCCTCATTAGCCCGCTCTAGATTTGTGCTTAACTCCCTCCTACCCGCACGGGCTCGAGCAGCCAAGCCGTGCTCTGGGTGTTTGGCTTGTGTTTCAGCCAAAATAAAAAGCACAGCCGGGGGAGGCTTCTGCTATTTAGTGCCACGCAGGTGAGTGCTGTCCCCGGCCTGCGGCTGCTTGGGCCACCTCCGCCGTGCTGGTGCAGCAGGAGTGCTCAGTACCGTCGTGCTGCCCTCGCACTCACCCAGGTGCTGCAGGACACAGGAGGAAGGAGCCGACCTTCAGGTGTCTCCTGGTGTCTGAGGAGCTCGTGGAGCCTGGAGAAGACGTCGGCTTGCTCTGGAGGAGACACCTGGTGTGTCAGGGGTTCCTCCTGCAAACAGTGTTCTCTGCAGTGTGAGATTAGCTGATACATCATGTGGTATATGCTGTTACAGAGAAAAGACACCTGATTAACTCATCTGGGTTAAATTGGAGTATTCAGTGTTGCAGAAAGTTCTTAGGGAGGGAAGTGCACAGGTCAGAAACCTGCTCATGGCCGTTGGAAAGTGCACTGGGTAGCACACGGGAACACACGGTAGCAGTGCGAAAAATCAGTGTCATGTGTTCACAGATACAGGTGTAGAACAAAGACACGGGGTTAAACGACATAGTTGGCCAATTCTTAACAAAACAAACAAAAAAAAAGGCATTAAAGTCTTAGAAGTCTTTAATGAGTTATTTTATTTAGAGATTCTAATGCAGAGAGATAAAATGCATTCAAACATTTAATTTCTATCAGTAGTAACCAGGCATAAACAGGATTTTGCCTTGGCAAGGTAGTAAGTTCTGCATTTTATGGCTGCTTGCATTTATCTGCTCAGTGTCTGATCAAGATGTTATTCCACATATGACAGCCTGCAAACAGGAACCACACAGCCAAATATTCTTTATTAGTTACATACGAATCTGCTGGGATTGAGAAGCCCAAGGACTGTGTGAGAGTCACCACTGTGACTTGCACTGCTAAGGCAGGCAGCCTTTCAATGAGCCATCGGGGCACAGACATCTCTCTAACTGAGTGTTTAATGCACAGTGAACCATCATGTTTTGGACACTTAAGAAGAGTTTCCACAAAGCACAGTGCCACACACTCCTGTAAGAACAGAGCAAATATTTAATGAACTCAGAATGTAACATTTCCATGTTAACAGCAGAGGTTGTCAACTTTTAACCAATCTTCTCCTTAGATAAGGATCTGATCATCTGAGCTGTGATGTTCTTGCCTGGTTTGCTCATGAAGCCATCTTCAAAGTGGCTCTTGCCTGGCATCTCTTGTGACTCCTTATGAACAGGCATGGCTCTTCCCACCACACACATCAGTTTTGTCTCCAGAGGACCCAATTTTAAGTATTCCTTAAGAAGAGAGAATATTATTTTTCTACAGTTACACAGAAGAGAGGCAGTGCTTCAAAAGACAGCTACTTTCATCTTCAAAGTAAAGATGCTATCCTGGGGTTGCCACGTTCAGTAATTTCTGTATTAGTGGGGTTGCTGTACAAGGAAAGAGGTTTCTTTGCAAACTGTTGGTCTTGTTGGCTCAGCTGAGGATGCTGCTCCCTGCTGTGCCCTTCTTCTCACAGATACCATTTCATTGACATCTAAATTCTTTCTCTAAAGACCAAGCTCCGGGGGTGGGATGAAGCTAATCCAGCAGCTTGCTGCTGTTGGGAGGGCAAGCTCCAAGTCCAGGTACTTTCAGCACCTTTGTGCTGCTTTCCGGGCTCTCAGCCAGTTCAGTTCATTACCCAAAGGAAAGGGTTTTCAGGAGGGGAAATTAAAAAGAAAGGTTTTTTGCTGTCCTAGTGAGTGAAGTAGAATCAAAGTGTGTACGTGCACTAGGGGTTCAGAAAGAGCAGGAGCAAGACCACGTGGCCAGCAGGAGGGAAGAGGGAAAATCACCCTCCTTGTGTTTAGGAGGCACTTTCATATGAGCTGCCAACGCATCTGCAGTGCTGGCATTAGATGTGTGGGGTGGTAATTACACCTCAGGCGCTATGAAGTGCCAGGCTCTCAGGAGCCCCTCTGCAAGGACGGCTCTGCAGTGGGAAAAAGAAATAAAGCAAATTTTCCTCTCTCAAACATATGCACAGAAACAACCTGAACTGATTCTGTTAAGCACTTAACAGCTACTCTTTAAAGTAGTCTCTGAGTAGGGCAACAGGATGATGTTTCTAACCACAATTTGCAGAGTATGACTCAAACTAATATAAATTTCTAGAAAAGAGGATTTTTTTTAACTTTCATTCTTGAATTTGTTTCAATAGAGTATTTTAAAGCAAAAAAACTCCCATATGTAATAAGGAAAAGGACCTACACAGCAAACACTGAAATTTGCACTATTTTTTTATCATCTTCTTGATTGTGCAGCAAAAATCCATGAGGATGAGTAATAGATTTTCCAAGCGTAATTAGTTTGTTACAGATGCAGCAATCCTATCAATCACATATGCTGACTTCCAGGACACTGTTCAGTTGCCTAAATATTTGGGCCCCAGGCCATTGGAAAAGCTCCAGGGCATCCAAGACACCCACGTGAGGCCTGACACTCTTTCAGCCCCTCACCTGAAGGCCATGGAGTGTCCTTCATCTCAATCAGCACTCGGTGCCTGTGACTAAGCAACTGAATCACACATTATTTTAAAGATAATTTCTTTTTCTGACATAACAACCCTGGGAATAAGGCCATTCCTGGCAGTAGCTCCTTCTCCAGCATGAAATAAGTTCATGTCAGTGAACCCAACACTTTAACTCCTACCTGGAAATCTTTTTCATCTTCATACAACAAGCTACCAAGAGTTGGAGCAAATGAATCTTCCCACAGCTCCTCATAGCTCTCTTGAGGCCTCTCATTCTCTGTTTCAGAAGGAAACTCTGAAAAAGCTTTTTCATTTTGATGGGGGTCTAAGGCATCTCTGGGACTCTCATCTCCATCTGTCTTTGCTTTTGAAAGAGAAGAACAATGGTGTGCATTTAATTTTTAAGCTTCATGAAGATAAGAATTAGCACTACTATGAGCCTTGCTTGTTAGCTTTAAAGTGGCTTGACCATTGAGGTGTTAAGAACAGCTCTGGTAGGATTGTTAATCAACAATCAACAACCTGGGTGTTACTTTTGCTCACTGATTTTCTGTGTTCACTTCTGTTTACAATTTTTGATCAAGATCAGAGACTGAAATGGATCAAAAGTTGATGGGTCTGTGGGAGGAGAAAGGGTAAAAAATGAGTGTTTATCCAGTCAACTTAAACTCTACCTAGGCATATATAGTTAAAAAATAGGAAAGACAGCAAATACAAAATGTACATTCTTTTTTTCTATATCAGGTTATATGTCAATATATGTACATAGAAAGTTCCTGAGACAGAGCTGGGCTACTCAGAGCTCTCCTGAACAGCTCACATTTGCAGTTGAGTTAATTCTCAGAATAACAGGCAATTCTGTACATAAACTGCCAAATTACATGGTTCCAGGGATAGTGACTTTAGCCTGGTTTACTGGAACAAGAGCTGTTCCTCCTGGGAAGGAAGAGCTTCCTAAGGGCTGAGCTGTTCAAAGAAAATGTGCCTAATTCAACAGCTGTGGCCAACATGGTTGCTGATGCCTGACAGGGCTGGAACTGATCAGAACCTCAACACACTTTTCACTTAATTCTCACCATATGGTTTCAATGCCTGCAACTTACCTCCTCAGTTTAGGCTAGAAGTCTTCTCCTTCTCTTACCCCACACAAAGATGTAAAAGAAAACCTGTGATATAAGGGAAGCCACAGGAACCTCTCTGTATGGGTAAACACACTGACATGGTCTTCTTGCCTAACGGTATGTCCTTTTCCTGGGCACACCTAGCAGTGTTTATACAGCCCGAGGTCAATATTGCTTAGCAGGGTTTTCAGTTGAGGTTGAGTTCCATGCAGCGTCATCTGCTCTACTAGGGACTCATTTCAATTAACTTCATGTATCTGCATGAGCTAAATAACTGTGACGTGTGTGTAGGCTTCAAGTAAAAGTCAGGGTGGTGATCAAGACTTTGCTCTCTGGGACAACATGTAATAAGGAAATGATGATGAGGTGGGTCAGTTAAGACCTTGTGAATCACATCTTCGTGAAAGATGTTATTAACCAGCTTCCATAATGAGCAATTACATTCAGCCATCGAAACACTGATATCAGTTTTAGAAATGTATCAAGAATTGTGTTCTTCTCTTCCTTACCCATACCACGCAGTGTATCCTTATGGCAAGATTGCATTTAAGTTGGAAAATAAATGCTCAGCATGTAAGCTGTGCTGTGTGAAGAACACCTTAAGAAATGAAAGGTGGTTAAATGTTCTGAAACTTTTCAGCTCTTACAAACTGCTGGCATATGAATTACCTTCTTGTTCTCCATGCTCTAATCCTTTCATTCCATCCTTAGGTAACTCATTTTGCAAACCAGCTGCCTGGGTAAGAAACAAATGCCTATAAAATCACCAAAAAAAAAAAAAAAAAAAAAAAAAAAGTTAAAATCCCATTAGAGCTCTGAATTTTCTCCCTAAATTATCTTGTGCAGTCCTTTAAGGGAGTAGTAAAGGAGGAAGTGAATTGGACTCTTTCTGAAAACCATTTGCTGCTTAACCACAAAGGCACAGGGGTTTAAAAATGCAGCAGAGGCAGCCAGGTAGCTTCTTAGTGGCTAATACACTGTTCTGTTTTGGTTTTATTCTTAGTGCCTCAGGTCAACTATGTTTGTGAGAGTAGAAGAAAACAAATGTTACAGTCTCCAGTCAGTCCAAGACACAAACCAAAGCTGGTAGCCCTCACTTCAGAGCAGGCAATTTAAGTTTGTGGAAGAGAGAAAAACAGTCACTTCTTATTTGGAAGATGGAACATTTGGGGGGCAGAAATAACTCAACTGGGACTGGAAAAGGAAGAAGGAAGGTTTCCATTGTTACATTGTGCATTCGATACAATTAGTGATGACATTTTGCAGCTAAATTAATCCTTCTCTAGGGCCCTAACTAAAACATTTCAACACAAAAGAAATTGATACCACAGACACTCTAAAGACAGACCTATCCCAAGACTTCTTCCTTGCTTCTGCCCCATACCACAGTGTCTGTTTTACTTGAGAGCACTGTCATCCTTCAGAGATGAAGGTCTCCCACCCACATACTCAGCCAATTCTGCCTCCCCAGAACCAGGAAACTGCAGTGGCTTTACTGCTGGAGGCCCCAATCGCTTTAAAAATCAGAGCAGATGTTATCTTTAAAAACAATAACCAGCTTTGAGTCTATAAAGGGAGCATTTTACCTGGGTACTCTCAGATGCTGAAGTCTGAGATCAAGCAATTGCATCACTAGATCTATATTTTCTTCTTCCAAGAGGTAAACAGAGGCTTTCAGGTCACTTATCTCCTTTCGGTAAATTTTTATCTTTTGGCAAAAACAAGATAAAGGTCATCTCAGACAGACAAGAAAGACTATATCCATATTAGAAAGCTTTCCCAGGAATTACTTCAGGAAGAATGCAGGGAGAATGCAGCTCTATCGGCAAGACTGATGGTGCATTTGGTGGGGCCAGGTAGCAAGATGTGCCCTGGCACTGTGGAGTGCTGCAGCTTTGCACTACCTTGGCGTGACCGAGTAACCATTGAGGAACACAACTGGAGTCTTCAAATCCAGGCAGATTTGGAACTAACTACATGAGGGTTGTGGCCAAAATAAAATTTGAACCAAGTTTTTTTAATTTCTAATGCCAAAATACTGGAACATTGTGTCAGCTACACATTTCCATTTAGCCTGAAGCAAAACATTTCATCTGTTCTAAGAAAGTGGCTGAAATCTGAAGACTGGAGAGGTTAATGATAATAGCTTTGTTTTCCACAATAATTCAGAGCACTAATTCATCAAGTAGGAAACTGGAATGGGTTCAGATTCTTCCTCTAACTTTGGGAAAAGAAATCTACTTCCCTCAGCTCCAAGAAAAAGGCTTGTCAGGACACAAGAGTGCTCTGAGGTGGATCTGCCCCACTGACATCACCTCATATTGAATTCTGTGATATAAACTGGTATATGAAATGGGCTGGTATATGAAATCGGGATCACACAAGCGATCCTCTTACCTCTTCTTTTAGCCATTCGTTTTCTTCGATGTCCCTGCAACTGCTCTTGTCTATACGTTTTACAGCGTTCTAGGAAAACACAATTTCAGAGCATTGCACTTGAAGGCAGGACTTTGACAGTGCTGTGCACTAAAAAGCAGCACCTTCTGCTGTTTAGCAGCAAATAATCAAGGAACATCCACACAACAGACTGCAACATCCCCTGAGGGATTAGAAGGAGATTTAGTCTACCAGGCCAGCTGTTTCGTCTCCATTATCCAGCCCAGTGCTGTTTATAGGACAAACCATTAACCAGTATTTTAGCATTTCCTAGATTGGAATTGGAAAAATTTCTTCTATCTGACAAGTTCTGCTCAGTTCCTATTACCGTTGAAATTCCCCTGCTTTGAGGAAGTCAAAATATTATCTATTAAAAACCCATCACAAATGAAACGGTACTGATTTACCCTGCTAAACACATAGTTTTCTTCTAATGAGCCAAAGCTACAGTTTAATTATTGATAGCAGTAATAAGAAAGAAAAAACCGGGAGGAAAGACATCAGAGCAGATCACCATAAACACACAGTCCTTCGGCTTATCTGCTCGTATGATGAAACTCAAGAGTACTGGACTCTGGGAAGGTAAAGAACTGGTAGGCTCAGTGTTACATTCAGGTAGGCCTTGCCTATGAGGAGTGAAAAAAATCATCTCCCAAACATGAATTTCTAAACTCATGGTGGAAATCACAGACAGCAGAAGTGGCAGAGAGATCTGTGTAGCACAAAGTATAAATTTTACTAGATTACACTATGCTGGCAGTTCCCAAACCTGCCTGTAAAGGAAAATACACACTTCTATGTTTTTCAAATTCGTACTGATTTACAGGCAGCCTCTTAATATGTTACTTACTGGTTTTCCAAGTAATGCAAGCGTCAGTACTAAGGTCATGTCAAAAGTGACATGTTCTTGAAGAAATCATGTCACTGCATCATGCCCCAGTGTCCTCTACTTCCTCCGTAAAACTCATTGAGCTTTACTCATTGTTAGTCTTCCATAAAGAAACAGGTACAGTGTGTTAATAACAATAAACAATGCAGGATACAATATTTACAGGATATTTTACTCTCAATTTAAAAGAGTTGTTAATACAGAGTGCATGAATTAGTTGGTTTCAGTTAGCATTTTGAAAGAGGCAGAACGAATACCTCGGGGGCCTGTTCTTTGTTCTTCTTCATTTGTGTCTCAATCAGGTTGTCATTTTTTTCTTTCAGGATTTTCAAGGCATTTGCATAATATTCTTTAAAAAACAAAGGAAAAAAAAAAAAGGCAGAAATCATTATATAACATTGGTGTGCCCCTGCCAACAAATAAGTAACTGGGGTGTTGTTCTTAACCTGGAAGTTCCCAGACAGCATCACACATGTACGTATTAACTCGCAACAGGAAGGAATATTATCCCAGGAAGTCAAGTGTCCTTTTCCACAGAAACTGTCCAAGGACAGTACCCCGTAGGACAGCAGTGTAACTGCAGAACTAGAATCTGAGCTAGTGGCACTGGCAACTACAACAGCAGATAAGCAGATTTATTGTCTGCTAAAATATGTATATCGTAACACTAAATCTCAAGTGTTTCAATAGCAGTCTCAGGAGTCATTAAAGAGATGCACTTAGAAAATTTATTTTTTAAGGATAAATGCATACAAGAGAATCTTATTTATAGGGGCTAGCACAGCTTTTTTTTTTTTTTTTTAATAGTTATCATTATATTGAGCCTAAAA
>JAVCKT010097378.1:0-11779 GCA_032273925.1 Rhynchotus rufescens | reverse complement strand
AAAAATAAAAAACAAAAAACAAAAAATAAAAAATAAAAAATAAAAAAAAAAAAACAAAAAACAAAAAACAAAAAAAAACAAAAAAGAAAAAAGAAAAAAGAAAAAAGAAAAAAGAAAAAAGAAAAAAGAAAAAAAAAAAGTGTTAGTGCTAGCTCAGATTCCTAGAGCAGTAAATGACCTTTAGGACCTATTCCAGGATAGGAATAATGAAATTCCTACCATCCATATTTTTCCCCTCAAAAATCATGCTCTCTATTATTCACAGTTTAAGCTTAGGTGACTAGATCAGACTGGATTCTTGATTTTAAATGATTTGAATTAGGTGAAGTGATCCTATATGAGGCAAGGAAATTACAATGCCACAGAGCCTCTACCCATGACTTCTGAAGTTGAAGGTCAAGTATTTATTTTTATGATAGATGCGTGAAGATTTGAAGCACTCATAACAGAGATAATAAGTCTGGGAAAGAATAGCAACCAAAAAAAATATGTGTAGAAAGAATAATAGCTCTTTTTTACAACCATAAGACTGTGCATACTAGAAACCTTTGAAATATCTCTATAAAGAAGTGAGAAACCCCATCATGATTTTTTAAGTTTCTGATTGAGTAGTACTTCAAAAATTCAAGTGAAAAAATGTGTAGGGGAAGTCAAGCTATATTAAGAAGTTCAACTTTAATTTACCCTTATATAATGTGGTTTTAGGGTTTATTAGTTATGAATAAGATTTTATATGCACAGCTAAAGTTCTTCAGAGTTTGATATGTATATTATCCACTGATATAAAAAGGAAGTACATTTTGGAGTGTCACAATGGTCACAGTGTAATTCCACAGAAATCAAGTAAACTCTAGAGATTAAGAAAAATTGAATAGCTCCTTGAAAACTTTGGTAAATATTTGCATTCAGCAAAGTATAAGCAGTGCTTAAACTGTTTATGTCGCACTGAGTGCAAAACTGTATGAAGCTTTTTTTTCCTCCTCTTTTACAGAGATAATGTATAATATGAATAGTTCTTTTCATTTCTCAAATATTTAACTGTCAAAATCTATCCTGACAGTTCATAAATTTATTTCTTGATTCCATTTGTTTTTTTTCCAAACATGTAGTCCATTTTTCACCGATGTCCTGAAGTCTCTTCTTAAACTTCTTTAACTCAATATAGAAAAAAAAAGTTATTACTCCTTTCTGCCTTCTCCCTGCCTTGATTCTGTGTTACAGTTGCCAACACTATCATTTTATCTCCCTATCAGACCTTAAATCTTGGCATAAGCCTTAACTTTTATGACAGTAAACATTTTGAGCCACTTTTCCCCATGCTTACCTTAGATCCATGCTCAAACCACTTGGTTATTCTTGATTCATATTATAACCACTTGATCACTCCCTTTTCATCTTTCGCTTCCATGTACTGTAGCTTCTTTTTCTTTAATAATTCTTTAATAATTTAATTTCTCTTCTATATTTACTTTTCGCCATTCTGGTCCTTTTGAAATTCTCTTATTGTGCACATGATCTCATTCCACTGTATATTTTCTGAGAAATTACTGAGTAATTTCCAAGAGAAGTTACGGCTTACATTTTTGCAGGTAGTTTAAGAGGGACTCAAAACCAAAGCACACATCATGATTTTCTGGTGTATTTCTTCCAGAGGAGCCAACTTGCACCTGACTGATCAAGGAAAGTAGCCATCTGTGTTTTAAGTTAATAAAGGTCTAACTTTTCATAATGACCTTACTTCCTAAGGAAATAATATGGCTGTGATTCATGCTCCTTCCAAATCTCAGGAGTAAAACAGGCATCAAACTGTACCCATGTAGACACTGATCCTTATAACCTTCTCATAAAGAGAATGCTGGAGGCATTTACCATAGATTCCACAGGGAGGGCCAGTATAACTCATAAACTGGAATATCCTCCTGCAGTACCAAAGAGTGGAAGTAAACCTGAAAAATATCAACAGCCACGAAACCATCACTTGCAAAACCATAATCCTATCAGATATAATGTTAGGACCTTTTTTGTATTATTCGTTATAGTATGTAGTATGAATTTCTTCTTCAAAACTTCAGACAATCAGTACATTAACAAATTTGCACCATACTTCTATGATGAAAGGTCCATGTCATATTACAAAAAAAAAAGTAACATATTGTTTAATGTAAAAATCTCATATGTCAGCATTTTTTTTTCATAATGTCCCATCTCATTCTTCGATCACCTACACAATATGTAAGCATATTTTTCACACTACAGGCAATGGAAGGTATAAAAGCCATCAGATTTCACAGCTACACATTCTAGGTGACCCTACATGTGCAGGACGGTTGGACTAGATGATTTCTAAAGCTTCCTTTCAACCTAAACAATTCTATGATGATATGATTCTATATTCTCATCTAATTTTCAAAATGCAATTTTAGGTATATTATTTAAAGCCTTCTACTATGTAAGACTATATTAATAATTTTAACACATATTTTTAAAGACTTCTATTTATTTGACTGATATTACAATTACTAATATCTGTTAAAATAAGAATAGAGTATGATTAAAAAAACTCAAGTAGGAAGAGCTCCAAAGTTTTAATTTTCAAAGCACAGTCCTGTGAATATAAGGGTGGTAGGAAACAAATATAAAGAAACATTTTCTCTGAGTCCAACATTTAAGTTTTTTTTATGAAGCAGGAGAATGTTTCACACTTATCAAAGTAAAAGATAATTGTATCAATCCAACAATAGTACTAGCATAAATGCCAATTTCACTGCTTCTTGTAAATTAGATAAGCTATATTTTGTGGTGAAGGACATACATAAAAAAAAAAAAAAAAGTAGCAATAATTTCACAAGATGACTGATCTACTTTCTTTCACATTTGAAAGTAACATAGATACAATTTTGTTTTAAACTATTTTAGAAATGGGCAGAAACACCTTTCCCACACCATGATTCTCACACATATAGATTTCATTTCTCTCCCTGCCTGAAATTTCTTCATGATAAAATAAGAGGTAAAGGCTATGTATCTGCTGTTATGAAGTAACATTTCAATTGATTGGATCTCTAATTCCATTGGACATGCTGTAGTCCAATAAGTGTTTGTCTACAAGGAAGTGGAAAAGCTTCATATGACAGAGCACAGAGGACAGTTCCAAAGAATTTCATGAATTTTAGTCAAAACTGACACAATCCCAATGAAAGACTTTTTTGGCTAGACTGAAACTTTACAGAGAGAGATTGGTGAGGAGAGTTACTTTGGTTTGGTTTTGGTGTCATTCTAGTATTATTTTGATAAAACTATTTCTTTAAGTATTTACCAAATAATTTTAGTTTTCTTGCTTTCACTGTCCCATATAGATTTTTTGGACACACACCTTCATAAAATAAAATTCCAAAATAGGAAATTAGACTGCAGAATGATATAACATTTGTTATGATCCTAGTAGCAATGTAACTCAAAAACACTATGCTTTGTTTGTGGGATAAATTAGTAGACTCTGCTAAGCACATGTATTTATTACAGATCTTACTACATGCATGATATTCCTGCCCAATTTTCTTTTCTGTGTCACTTCTATTAGCCTATATATTGGGTCCACATCCAATCCAGTTCTGATCATAAAGCATTTTATACAATCAGCACTTTTTGCACCTATAAGGTACTCAGAAACTGAAACAGAGATTCACCACTTAATTGGAATTTTCTGGAACAGTCATAAGTTTGCAAATGCAAATAAGCTCCCTCAAAAATAAAATAATTATTCTACTTCCTAATACCTGTGGATTACTAACATTACAAGATTAGTAACTTCTTTTTAGAAGGGAGCAAGAATAAATACACAGTATAAAAGTTGTAGTTAAATGAAACCAATCAAAGTGTCTTTATTAATATGTGAGGTCCTAGACGAGAATTAGTTAGAAGGTCCAACACATTATACCAAAAAGATGAGCCAACATATGAATTTATATGGCAGTTGTGAAGGTTATGAAGCAAAAGTAGGTGAAAAAAAAAATCTTTCTCATTTTTGCAGTTCTTTGAGGAATACAAGTGAAAAAATGTCTATGGTAAGAATAGGAGGAAAAGTCAGATTGTACAGCTCCTGTGCCAGGAAGTTTCCTTTGACAAGAAAAATGCTGTCTGTAACAATTGTGAGGTACAAAAAGAAATGTGAACGTGGAAAAGGAGGTGGTGAGCTACAAGAGATAGTATTTAGAGAAGAGAGAGAATTAAATACAACCGAATCCTTGCTTAAGTTAATTTCTCATTTTTTTTTACCTTTTCTATTGACTCATCTGAGAAAATCTTAAGAAATAATAGTTGTCTACTTGACATTTCTAAAAAACAAAAGTTGAAATACATTGCTACCGAGCTGCACATAGGAAGAACTGCATTGACGTTTTATCTATTAAAAGATCATCACATCTTTTTCAAGCTTGAAATCTATCTTGTGTCATTTCAGTTGGTGGTAAGGACTGATTGCTTAAAGCAATCCTGTTCTTTACTATTTTTATGAGAGCATCTCAGAAGCAATTCAGAGTAAGCAGGAATCTTGTCCAGTCTAGTAACCCTAAGAGGGCAAATTGTTTTAATTTGGGAACCGTGGTGAAAACATAAAAAGGATATAATCAATTACAAAATTCTAGTTAAAACACAGCATTTAATACGGGACAAATGACTCGAATAAAAATCTATACAACAGCGCAGTAGGACAGGGCAAGTTTAGAAATCTTTGTCAAATTTATATTTGTTTGTTGTAAATAATAGAAATAGCACAAAGGAAACTAAAGAGAGGCTAAACACAAGCAGATTACAAATGCAACAGAGAAAGCTGCTTTGCCTCTCTAATTGAATTGTACACAACAATTTCTATTTATTTATTCATTCTCTCATTATTACAGATTAAGAGATTATACAAGTTATTTAAATAACTGTTGACTCCGTCAAGCCAACTGCAGTAAAGATCTACCAAAAAGATTTACTGGCATGAAATATTAGTTGGAATACATTTTCTTGAATTTATAGGTTCCATTTCAGACACATCAGTGGAGATGAGCAGAGGCCTGTAGAGAGTCAAAGCTGTATGATTATGTACATAAGTCCCAGTGCAAAGGCACACTTTTCCATCAAGGATGTAATTCTTATTTACAGAGGTGTTCTACTGAAAATACTTGAAAGTACGCAGGGTCAGAATTATGTGACAGATAAGCTATGTGATAAAAGGAATAAATAAAGATGGAAAAGGTTTGGTGTTTGGAGTGCATAATCTTAAATGTGAAAGGAATAATTAAGCTTATTGTCTTTTAAAATATTTGTAGATCTATCATATTATTAATGAACATTAATAATAAAAGAACGGTTCATTTCTATAGATTACATGCAAATATGAAAATAGATTCTTTTTTATGTTCACTTTCGAATACCTATAGACGTCATTGCAGGCATCTGACTTCACTCAATCATTCTTATTGTAATGTGTCTCTGATGAAACCTAAGGAATATGAAGATACAAAAAGAAAAGAATTCAGTACTTTCTTCAGTAACACTTGGCAGCTCTTCAGTAAATTTCTTCAATGTCCCAGTAACTTATATATAAACTAAACTACTTATTCATTCATTCATAGTAACATATTCTCTACTGAGGTAACTCTTTGCGTAGCAAATGAGGTAGTGTAGTTTTAGAAGTTAGGCATGTATGATTCTATTTTAAGAATATTTTCTAAAATATGTTCAGAGTGTAGTATAGGATTCCCACTTCTTTATTTATTTATTCTTATTTAGAATGACTTATTAGGACTTTTCTGCTTTGCTGCCTAAAAAACTATTTTGATCTTTAATTTTCATGAATGCCTATTCCACATCAATCTGGGCCAGATTTCTTTTCATTCAATTTTTATAAACATTGTTAGTGTCCTGTATAGACTGCTTATTTTATATTCTCACCAATTTTGCACTGTATGCGAAAAAATATCTAAGTTTATATGTCTATTCTTTACATTATCATAGATAGTATTTCAGACTGTGATGCCTAGTTTGAGAAAATGAAACTGGAAGGAAAGAATGATGAATGTACCATTTGTAGGAACATAAAACAGTAAATCTGGGTTGTCGATCTCTATTGCTTTTAGATGAAGTCACAATCAACCAATCAATCAGTCAATTAAATGGACAGAGCTTAATGATTCAAGTGCTAAAACACTGAGGTGCTTGAGTTCAGAGCAAAAAGGATGTTAAGACTGATTTACATTTGTGAAGTCTATATTTGAAGGCATCTATCAACTCTAATGGTAAAAGTTATTTTGGAGAAAAAAATAAAAAAGAAAAAGGGAGAAAAAAAAAGAAAGAAAAAAAAATGGAAAGGGGAAAACAAGAAAACTTCCCCTTATAGCCATCTGGGAACAGGAATGGTACTTCCTATATGATTGTGCACTCCCATGCAGCACTCTGATAAATAGATATGAACAGATATGCTGACTGAAGCATGCTTTCATTAGGCTTATTACATGCACCTAATCACTGTAAAGCTTTGCATGTGTATATTACAGGATAATGTTGGCTTTTAAAATGACTATTATTAATGTCTACTAAATTCTTTTCTTCTCCAATATAAAGTTACAAAATAGAATCTACAAATCAAAAATCAAGGAAGGAAAAGGAAGAAAGCCTGACTCTCATTTCAATGGCAATTGAAACTCCACATAACTGGAATTACAAAGGTTTTTCAAAGTTTGTTAGTGCATGGCCACAAAAGTAAGAGAATTTCGGACTGCAAACTGGAGAAAACTTGCGGAAAGAAAGCAAATATGCAAAAAGTGTGTATGCTGTCCTAAAGTTAGCAACTTAGTATCCAAGGCAATTCAAGAGTAGATGGTAAGCAAAATAAAGCCTGTGTGCTAGAGCTAGTCTATTGAAAACCTGAGGTCACAGTACAGCATAGTTTTCCCTATTATTTCATGCCTCATTTACCTAGGAAAGTCCACTTTCAGAGGACTTCCTTGTTGATTTTGTCTTTGTCCCCTACTTTTTCTTTTTCCTCTCTTTTTATTTCTCTTACAGTCTATTTTAAAATATTTCTTCACCCTTCATTCTCATGCTTCAATTGCTTCAGTTTTATAGGTCTTCCCTCTTTTCTCTATGTACATATTTTCTCCCTTCTCATTTCTTTTGATTTCTTCCTTTTTCTTCACATTTTAGAACGTCTCGACATTTTGATCCTCTTATCTGTGTCCTGTGCTTTGACTCTTTCCTCTGAAATGCCAAAGTTCCATTTCTCTTTTCCATTACAGAATCCCCTTTTCTGCTGTTTTCACCTCCCGTTATGTTCTCTGATTCCAAACCATTTTTATCTTCATTCCTTTTGAGCAGTTCTGCCCTCAGCCTTACCACTCCTTCCTTCCTTCTAGCTATCTCCTTCACAGATATATCCCAGAGACAAGGTGCCTCAGATTTTGAAATGAACTGTGGATATCATGGTAGAGGAGTAAAAGTCAAGGATGTTTACGTTTTGATGAGGGGACAGAGCAGATAACAAAGAATGAAAGTTTCTGGAAAAATAATCTCTCTCAGACAATAAAGTATCATTGTAAAATGTGTTCCTCTTTCATTCCTCCTGGGAAACCTCCAGGCTCAAATACTTCCCTTAAATGTCTATACACCAATGCACGAAGCATGGGGAACAAACAAGACAAACTGGTTATATGTGTGCAGTCCCAGCATCATGGTCTTATCAGAAGTACATAGTGGAATAGTTCACACAACTGGAGTGCTGTCATGGAAGGCTATATGTTTTTTAGGAAGGACAGGCTGGGAAGGCAAGGTGGTGAAGTTGCTCTTTATATCAGAGAGCAACTGGAATGCATGCAGCTCAACCTGGGAGTGGATGATGAGAGAGTTGAGAGCTTATGGGTAAGGGTTAAAGGGCAGGCTAACATGGGAGACACTATGGTGACTGCTACAGGGCTCTTGATCAGGAGGAGGAGGTTGATGAGGCCTTCTACAGATTGCCTCACAGTCACAGGTCCTTGTTCTCATAGGAGACTTCAACTACCTTGATATCAATTGGAATGACAGCACAGCGAGGCACAAACAGTCCTGGAGGTTTCTGCAGCACCTTGAGGATTGTGTCTTTTTGACACAGATTGTAGAGGAGCCAACAAAGAGAGGTGGGCTACTGGACCTTGTACTCACAAATAGAGAGGAATTTATTAGAGATGTAAAGGTAGGGGGTAGCCTTGGCTGCAGCGATCATGAAGTGGTGGAGTTCAGAATCCGAAGAGGAGGAAGCAGGGCTGCAAGTGGCCTTGTAGCCATGGAGCATCGGGAGGGCCGACTTTGACCTCTTCACGGGCCTCCTTGGAAGAATTCCATGGGCTAGGGCCCTAGAAGGAAGGGGAGCCCAAGACAGCTGGTTAGTTTTCAAACAACACTTCCTCCACGCTCAGCAATGGTGCATTCGTATGAGTAAGAAGTCAGGCAGGTGGGGCAGGAGGCATGCTTTGATGAACACGGAGCTCCTGGAAAAACTCAAGCATAAGAAAGCAGTATACAGAATGTGGAAGAAAGGCCATGTCTCTTACGAGAAATACAGGAACATTGTCAGGGAATGCAGGGACGTGACAAGGAAAGTTAAGGCTCACTCGAACAAAATTTGGTAAGGGATGTTAAAAATAATAAGAAAGACTTCTTCAAATATATCAATGGCAAAAGGAAGATTAGGGAGAATGTGGGTCAACTGGTGAATGAAGTGGGTGTCCTGGTTACGAAAAACACCGAAAAAGCAAAGTTGCTGAATGCCTTCTTTGCTTCAGTGTTCATCAAGGGCAGCCCTCTGGAATCCCAAACCCTAGGGACAAGAGAAGAAGCCTGGAGAGAGTAAGACTTGTCCCAGGTAAAGGAGGATTGAGTCAGACAGCACTCAGAGCAGCCTGATACCCGCAAATCCATGAGTGGCAGACATTATAGCTAAGCTGCTCACAATCATCTTCAAAAGGTCTTGGAGAATGGGGGAGGTGCCTGAGGACTGAAAGCCAATGATGTCACACTAGTCTTCAGAAAGGGCAAGAAGGAGGACCCAGGCAACTACAGACTTGTCAGTCTTACCTCCATCCCTGGAAAATTGATGCAACAGCTCATCCTGACTGTTGCCTCTAGGCATATGAAGCACACGAAGAGAATAGTCAGGATTCCCCAGCTCGGGAATAGTCAGTTATGGATTCACCAAGGAGAAATCGGGCTTCACTAACCTGACAGCCTTCTATAATGGAATGATTAGCTGGATAGATGAGGGGAAAGTGGTAGATGTCATCTATCTGGACTTCAGCAAGGCATTTGACACCATCCCTCATAGCATCATCCTGGGCAAGCTCTGGAGGTGTTGGATAGATGAGTGGATGGTGAGGTGGATTGAGAAATGGCTGCATGGCAGAGCTCATAGGGTAGTAATCAGTGGTGCTGAGTACTGCTGGAAGCCTAGAGTTACCGGTGTGCACCAGGGGTGAGCGCTCTGTTCACCTCTGTTCAATTTATTCATCAACAAGCTGGATGAAGGGATGGAATGCTCCCTCAGCAAATTTGCTGAAGATCTGAAACTAGGAGGAGTAGCTGACACCTGAGAAGGCTGCGCTGCCATCCACAGGGACCTGGACAGACAGGACAACTGGGCAGTGAAAAACCTCATGAAGTTCAACAATGGCAAGTACGAGGTCCTGCAGACATCAGTACAGGCCGGGGAATGGCCTTCTGGAGAGCAGCTCTGTCAAGAGGGTCCTGAGCGTCATGGTGGATGACAAGTTGGTCGTGAGGCAGTAATGTCCCATTGTGACCAAGAAGGCCAATATTTTCCTGGGGAGCATTATGAAGAGTGTCTCCAGCAGGTCAAGAAAGGTGATCATCCCCTCTACTCAGCCCTGATGAGACCACATCTGTAGTATTGTGTCCAGTTCCAGGCTCCTCAGTACAAGAGAGATGTGGAGCTGCTGGAGAGAGTCCAGCACAGGGCTATAAGGATGATGAGGGGCCTGGAACATCTGCCCTATGAGGCAAGGCTGAGAGAGTTGGGCCTGTTCAACCTGAAGAACAGGAGGCTGAGAGGGCATCTGATTGGTGTATATAAATACCTCAAGAGAGGGATTTATGCTCTTCCCTTCTGCAGCCAGTGCCATACAGCTAGGAGAAACAGCACACAAGAGATGCGCTGCCACACAGCATTTCAGATTTCTGATGCTGTACATTTCAGTAAAAGACAGATATAGGACAGCTGCTCTTTTTATTTCCTTTCAACAACCCCACTAACCTACTACCTCACTGTAATTTCACTATGCTTAAAATTCATCTACTTATAGAATTATATGCAGAATCTACATGAAGTTCACTCAACTTAATGGACATAACACAGAAGACATATTTTTCTACTGTATATTTATTAAAACAAGTATCAGGCTGGTCGTTACTCAGATGCAAATATAAAATCCAATCAGAATGGACAGAAAAGCCCTTAGGCTGCCATTTTGGAACTGAGAAGCAGATGAAAAGCAGCCCCTTGTTGTCAGTTTTACAGCTAGGGAAAGAGTTAAAATGTGGTGAGACAGGGAGTCTTGTGGTATTTCTCATTATGAAAGGTCATTGCTCTGCTAATTCATCACCATTTCTTGGAGAGAACTGCAGAAGGTTGTGGCAGGGAAAAAAAAGTATTACACAGGAGACAAGAAATATTGCAAAGCTTTAGAGAGACAAGGAGAGCACTTAGAAACTGCAGAGGAGCTGCAGGATATAACCTGTAGCCGAATTTGGTGCTGCCTGCCTCTATCTACATATCACTTCATAAAATCCTGTAGGTTGCATGGTGCATACTTATGTAGTTGTAAATCTGGAGTATCTCCACTAAAAACAAATGTCATGAAATCAATGGAAGTAATCCAGATTGATGCGAGAGTAAATGAAATCAAACTCCGACCTTAAGCACTTGCTCTGTCTCTTTTCTTAAGTCTTTCTGGTAATTAATCTATCTTCTCAAAATTCAGTCTCGCTGATTTGGCAGAGTCACAGAGGTATGCTCTGAGATTAATTTGCTTCTTTTGAATTCCTCTCTTAAAAAGACATTCAGAACTTCAGTCATTTGCATGATTGCCATAGAGCCAAAATGCAAAGAGGGCCAAAAAGATAGCAAATTTATCTTCTTTCTGTGTATTTCACTACAGGTTTGTCCATCTTTTGTTGACACTATTGATATGCAGTTGCCCTAAGAAAGCCATCAGATGTCTTTTCTACTTTTCTCCTCAAATGACTTCACAGATAAACCTCTTGGAATCCATGTGATTCCAGTGGATACATTCTCTGAATATCATCATCTGAATATATCTGAGCAACATAATGAATATTAACCAATGATCAAGCCAAATAACAGAGGATGCACAAGAATCACCAGAATGCATAGAATTGTCTCAGAAAATTGACGGACAAAAAGCAACAAAAAATGTAATCTTTTACTTCTTAAATATGACTTCTAAACCTCAGGTAAGGAACCTTAAGTTCCATCAACCTGGAAAAAATTATTGACCTATTTGCCGAAGATGGTGGCAATTAAGGTACAACAACGTCATCTAGTATTTTGGCAGGAGCAGCAGCAGGTAGATCCATCCAGTCAGCCCAGAAAACATGTCAGTGGCAAAGATGTCTCTGCATCTGCTACATTTAATACTAATGTTCATAGAATTATCAGAGTTATTAAAACTCATGGCTGCACCAGCTTTCAGTGCTTCCACAGCTGCTACTTCATAGGCTGAAT